>SKCR01047917.1:0-56163 GCA_019454045.1 Zanthoxylum bungeanum | reverse complement strand
TTGACATAGACATATGGTTTAATTGGTTTACACTAGGTATTTGCATCCGACCATCGACAGAGGCTTTTATAGAATTTCGTGTTCCAGGTTAGTAAACCAATATATTATACAAACATAAAATAACCACTTCATCTTTTAAAAGATATTGGAAGGATTCACAACCCTGGATAGTTTCTTAATATTGAATGTTCCTAAATCTACTTTTGCGTAAATTTATTTACTTGTTTTAAATTTTAAAGTCACCACCCAATCAAACAATCAATCCATTAGATACTCATAAAAATTTGGCTTCATAAATTAATAGCTTAGGTATTAAGTCCTCGTGGGATCGATACTTTTTATACTACATGAACGATACATGCGCTTGTGTTATACGCGTGTGATTGCACCGGTCAGGCTCGCAGCCCGTAGAGAGTACAGAGTAGCCTACGGGGGACTAAATCGGAGAATAAATGAGTCGCAACCCAACATGAATTGGGAAATGATTTAAGGCCGCACTCACCCCACGCAAGGGAAGACCTCAAATCGTTGGGTTCAGAATGGTCCCTTACTTATGCCAGTATAATGGACGAGTTCACACAATGGTATAACCAAGTCTTATGCAGTACATGGGGGATAATTCAAATTAACACACAAATTTGCACACCCATGAACATGAATATAAATAAAAACAAATTAAATTAAGAAATGCAAGGTACGATAATAAGAATCATAATAACTACCAAATTGTTGGACAATTATGACCATAGCATCACTATTTGTACAGATCATGGTGTTGTTGTACAAATTAACTATGTGACAAAGCATAACAGCATAGTTCTCATATATTTGGGTATATGATACTCATGCAAGTGTAATAGGAGGTTGTGTTTACCGATGGTACAGAAACAGCTTCGCTCTAGATAGATCCCTCGGAATTCCATTGGTAGTATGACTACGTGTCTATTGAAGTCCGAATCAGGGTAGGTGTATTTGGTCTTAACCTGAGACTTGCACCGCTAATACTTGCGACAATCAATATACTTTGATTTTGGTCGTCCAGGCTTCAACAGGTTCTGTGTACGCCTCTTCTGGGTATATTGAGAATCGTAGTGTATTGGGTGTGATGTCAAGATGGAAATATCACTCCAGTCATAGTGGAGATGATGATCACGTAGGATACGGAACTGGTGCTCTTTTATGCTGCAGCTATCGGTATATTATGACTAAGTCATGTTTATCCGATTATAGAGACTAGTTACCAGAGATCCGATATGTGCTTCGTACGGGGCAGACACAATTCCAGCCCCAGGCCTAGCACGTGACATTCGATACTGGATCACAATACGCAATACTACGTATACTACGCCTGATAAAGATTACATATTCCTTTAAGAATATTTCTGGAGAATTGGGTAGGCACGGTGCTTTGCTAGAAGCCAACCATGTCTTGTAAATCGGTAAAAACGTAGTACTAGGTACGTACGTGTTCGGATAGTCCGACGACCGGATTTACTGCCAACATATCCGGGGATCTCATGGGTCGCTTCCCGAAGATTCACCAATGACGTATGATTCGCACATAATTAATATGGGATTAATTATTAGAGAGAGAAAATTAATCTAGGATTAATTACAGAGATATTTTATCTGGGATAAAATATTATTTAAAGAGAGAGAACGATTAATTTGGAATTAATCGATAAAATAATATATTCGATATATTATACGAAATTAGATTTCGACGCAGAATTAAAATTAGATTTTAATTCGGGGGAAAACGAGTTAATTTAGAATTAATTCGTCAGCGATGTGAATAGTAATTTTGCTAGGCACAATTATTTAATTGAATTTGATTTAATTATGTCGCAACAGAAAATTCGTTAATTCGGAATTAGCGAACCCGAGCCCGGGAGTGTTTGCGGGCCCACTCGCATTTCAAATTCAAGTGCGGCCCCCAAGTCACATCAAGCGTCAAATCACTAGTCAATCAAGTGATGGAAGTTTCATCACTTTGAGTGAAGTGATGCTTGTCATCATTGATTGATGTGAATAGTGATGTGAGTTGTTTTAGGCATTTATTGCGATTTTAGCTCCAAAATATTGTTTGACTTTTTGAAAGCCATATACATAATTTTGGAAAACATTTTGGTATTAGTTTTTTGGAAAACCAAATACACAAACCAACTCATCTTCTCTCTCCCTTCTCCCTCTCCATTCGGCCAAGGGCCAAATTTCCTCTCTATTTTTCCTCTCAAAGTCGAGAGTCACAAAGAGTAATGGAAGGATTTGTGGCAAATTTTTCCAAGTGCTAGCACACTAAAGAGTCATCCAAAGGTGATAGGGAAACCCACCCATGGGTATGGAATGCACACTTAAAGCTTGGAGCTTGAAGAACACAAATGGAGCACAAAGTTGGACATGGCCGAAAGCTTCCAAGGAGGAGCAAAAAGTTTTGTGTTCGACGCATCGCAAATTCGATCATTGTAAGTATGATTCTGACATACTTCTTTATTGTATTCACATATCTATAATGCTTGAAATGATCTTGGGACTATAGTAGAAACCCAACAATGGTATATTGAGCCTTGTTTAAGCATGAAATTAGAATTAGGGTAAAATTGGGTAAAAATGATTTGAGCATGTTTTGATGAAATTGATTGTTGATATATGCTTGAATGATGATAACATGGTGTTATGCATGATCAATTTGATGAAAATTAGATTGGATCAATTTTTCCCCAAATCATTGGCTTGGCCGAATGTGGAGGTGCCCTAATGTCATGGTATTTTTTTTTGAATCATTGGATGAGTTTGAATGACTTGGGAAATGTTAATTTGAGATTTAATTGGATTGAATTTGGAATTGGACATAAATCCCTAATTGCCGTGACTTTAAAGTATGGAAAATGATTGATTTTTTGATTCAATTGTATTGGACATAAGTTGATGATAATAAGCATAATTAATTGAGTAAATTGGTGTTTTGGAAATATTAATTTGGTTAATTAATTATGGCTATACACTTTAGATTAATTAATTGTGAAATTTGGAATTTTGTAATTTAATTAATTGGGCCAAATTTGGAATTGGGCTTTTAAAGTTGTATTTGGGCTTAATGGGCTTGGTTGGGCCAAGTTTGGTTTAGGCTAATTGGTTGGATCCAATTGGGCCCAAAACCATATCCATAAAGTCCAAATATAATTAAATGGACCTTTAATTTTAATTGGGCCTAAATTGGTTTCTTGGCAAATAAGGGTGATTCCTTAAATGGGCTTTGGTATTTGGGTTTGACCCATATTGACCAAAAGTCCATGCCTTATGAAATTAATTGAAAGCCCATTGGACTTTAATTAAATTGACATTGGATGTTAATTGGGCTTTGAGACCCGTAACGATTAGATTTGGAATCTAAGTCGTAAAGGCTCATTAAAAAGTGTAATTATTTAATTTAGAATTAAATAAGGAATTAGTATTAAATACAAATTAAATTGGATTTAATATTGTAGTTTAATATAATTCAAGAATTCGTACTTTGAGTACTTATTCGCAAAACGAGTTTGACTCGCGCAAAATCAAATCGTTGTTTGAACATTGGATGGTCATTAATTTCAGATTAATTAATTATATTAGATTGATTGATAACATGTTTTGTGTGAATACATGGATACGATGTATGAATAATGTATATCGGATGGATATTAGATGGGTGAGGGCAATTTTGGAAATTGTTGTAATAAATTTAGAATTTATTAAATTGGACCTGCGTGTCCAGCCCATTACCTCTTGACTCTTTGTATTTCTCTTCTCACTTTTCCCCTCAATGTAAATGAGGTTTCTTTAGAAGTGTTATGTAATTGGGTAGAAGTAATACTTGTGCTAGCAGGAGAGAGGAAAGAGAGAGATTTGTTCTAGGAACAATGTGTTTAAATATCCATCTGCATATCATTATTATTTTATTTACGCGCCTTATTATGCTTTTAGAATGCATGCTTAAGGGTGTATGATGATGAGACCTTAACAAAGATAATAAATTGGTTGCCAATTTACGCGAAAAACCCTCAACACATATTAAGCGTTTTTCCTTCCATTTAGTGATTCTTACTCAAGATCCAAGATTGGCACTGGTTTGTTGGCCAAAGTCAAGACCTTTGTCCGTCGCGGATGTGTTTGAATCATGAAGGCTTTGTTCCATATCGGTGTCTTGTCCAAGTTGTGATTTGTTGGCCAAAGTCAAGATCACTTCTTGTCCATCGACATCGATTACGAAGCTTTCCAAAGTCAATGGGTTCCGCTTAACTGGGATCATTAAGTTTGTTGTGCCAAAGCCAAGGCTTAATTAATTCAGAGGAAAAAGGTTAGGGAATATATTGGATATATTGGCATATATAAGATATATGTTTCGGACTTGGATGTCCACCTACTGGATCTAGGAATTGGATAGGATCCAATTGATCTTAGAGATCTACCTAGTTAAGTATCATACAATTTGTTGGCCAAAGTCAAGATTGTGTGTTATTTAACGGGATCCTAGCCCACTAGGAAACAAGGTTTCCCGAGTACTCCACAGAGGGTTAGAGGCTCACCGAAAAATAGTGGGAGGCAAGTATTAAATTTGCAATATTCGTTTAGTTACTTGCCAATACGCGCTCATTTCATTTTTCGTCAATAAATTAATATATTAGTTGGACTAATATTTAATGTTATTTTAAATTAAAAAGTTGGACTGTATAAAAACTACTTCAATTAATAGTTGATTTTATAATTGGATTATAGTAATCAATATAATTGAATTTAACCAATTAAATTATAGTTGATTATATAGTTAGACTATAGTAATCATTATAATAAATAGTACCTAAAACGTTGATTGGATAGTTGGACTATAGCAATCAAGATAATTGAAAGATTAGTGTTTAAAACGTAATCCTGGGTGAAAATGTTTTAAACGGTTTAATTTTCAAATTGGGAATAAAATCTCAGGATAGTCATAGAGACCGAGAAGTTACTTTATTTGATAGAGTGACGTCTCGAGCCTAAGCCTGGAGTTGAGCAAATAGTAGAACATGATATTTGGAATATTCATGTGATGATAACTTTAGTGCTTTATCTGTTACGCTTGCCGCAAAGACTCCTTAATTTCTTAGTCAGAACTAAGGATTAGATCCTTATAGTATGATATTGAAACTGAAGTATCTTCATAGATCTATCCTTAGATCTTAGAAGTACAAATTGCAATAGAAAACTCTTGGAGAGTTAATGGCTATACTCAAGGAGACAAAGCCAGAGTTTGCAATTGGGCAAGAAGCGTAAGGCGCATCTTACTTCGACATCCCAGAAGGCCAAGGCTTGGCCAAAGGCTTCTGGGGTGTGGAAAAGGGACAAAGGCAAAGTCATTATAATCTTCTGGGAAGACAAAGGACACATCCCAAGATGTCTGCCTAAACTGTGGCAAACGGGGTCACTGAAGCGTGACTGCCGTATGGACAAGGCAGACATGAAGGAATTTAAGACGGGCAAGGCTCCGACTTCAAATATGTTTGTCATTAACATGTTCACTACTAGTATTAAAATTGGATTTTAGATACTGGATGTGGTACATAAATATGTACTGGTGTGCAGAATCTGCTGATAAGCAGGATACTGACTTCAATTAAGATTTATCTGCGAATCGGAAACGGGACGAAAGTCGCTATTTTAATTGTAGAAACCTAAGTTTAGGAACTACCCTTCGGGTGTGTACTTGAATTAGGAAACTGTTAAAATGTAACTAGTTTGACTAGAAACATTATCTCTATATCAGGGTTTAACCCGTTATGGGTATACCTTTATATTCTAGAACACTAAAGTGTTTTATTTTATAAAGATGATATTGAGATAAACACATTAGATGTGAATAACAATATTTATATTTTGAATATAAATAATCTCAAACATATAACATGACAAACAAATAGCTCAAACTGAATTTATCAGTTGAGACTTGTATGTGGCATTGTTGTCTGGGACACATTAACAATACTCGTATATCCACACTTTCGAAGAGTGGGTACTTGGACAGATTTGATTCTATTCAAATAATGTCTACGAATCTAATTTATTAGGCAAAGTTCCTAAAACACCTTTTACTTGGTAAAAGTGTAAGTGCCACCGATCTGTTAGCCCTCGTTCATAGTGACATAAGTGAGCCCATGTCTAGCTAGGCTAGAGGTAGAAATGAACACTTCGTAACCTTTACGGATATGGCATCGCGTTATGGTTATGTGTTTCTATTGAAACATGAATCAGAAACTTTTGATAAATTCAAAGAGTTTCGACACGAAGTAGACAAACAGATCGGCTAAAGTATTAAACCCATGATTGGACCATGATGAAAATACTTAAGTAATAAGTTTCTCAAATACTTGAAAAAGTATAGTATTCTTTCAATGAGGACTCCTCCCGGAACACGTCAATTTGACGGTGTGTCCAAGGGAAGAAACTGAATTTTGTTGGACATGATAAGGTTAATCATGAGTCGCTCTGAGCTACCATTTCCTTCAAAGGATACGCATTAATCAGTGCAAAACTTATTTTGAATAAGGTTCCATAAAAATCTGTTTGACAGACTTCATATTAAATATGAACAGGAAAGAAACTGGGTTTTCTCATTCCTGAAGATTTGGGAATGCTGGGCATACGTTTGGATGATACCAAACTAGAACCCAAATCGGATAAGTGCCTAAATTTTAGGTTATCCTAGGGTAACCAAAGTATAGTACTTATACAACTCACTAGAGAACAATTTAATTGTTGCTCACCATGCGGTTTTCCTAAGAGGAATACCGATATGCAGTGGTAAGTGGGAGGAAAGTAAAACTCGATGAAAATTGGAGTAATACTATTCCAGGCACTGATTCCTTAATGGAACACAAATAGTTCATCAAGGATGAAACAATACCAATAATCTTCAAATACACAAGAACCGCGATAGTCGGAGAGAGTCAGAAAACAACCTGGGAGTTATGGGTTTCTGATCTCACCTCATAAAGATGTTAATCTTATTGAGGAATACAAACTGACTACGTATGAGGAAGTGATACACGGTATCGACTCCCTATTATGGCAAAGTGCCATGATGTCCGAAATGGATTCCATGTAAACCAACCAAGTTTGGATACTAGTTGATGTACCGGAAGGCATTGTGCCTATTGGTACTATATAAGTCTTCAAGGAAGACACACATGTATGGCAACATACGAACGTACAAAGCTGGGCTTGTAGCAAAAAGGTATCGTTATCAACATTGTGTCGATTACGACGAAACCTTTTAACTGTTGCCATTGTTAAATCCATTTGGATAATATTTGCTGATGCTGCATGTTTCATTCATGAAATATGGCAGCTGAACGTCAAAATCGCTTTCCTTAAACGGAAACCTTTTGGAGGATGTTTATAACATCCTGACGGTTTTGTCGTACCAAAATGAGCAAACAAGGTTTGCAAGTTAATCGATCTATTTATGGATTGAAGCAAGCATTGCGTTCTTGGAATTATCGTTTTGATGTAATCATAATGGTATATGATTTAATTCAAAATGAAAATAATTCTTGTGTATATAAGGAGGCTAATGGGAGCGCACTGACATTGAATGTCCTAAATAATGATGATATGTCATTTCTTGGAAATGATAATTCCTATAAAACAATCGTTGAAAGCTTGGCTTTCATGAAAAATTCTTCGTAGAATTCTTGGGAGAGACAACCTTTATTCTAGGAATAAGGATCTACTAGGATAGATCTAAAAGTTGTTGGAACTCTCCGAGAACTCGTACATTAATATAAATGTACGCGACCTGGTGTCTCATATGCTTTGAGCATATGGAGTCACAATCAGGCTAATCTAAGTGATAGTCATTCGATTGATGTTAAGAACATCCTTTAGTATCTTAGATGAACTAAGGATGCTTTCTTATACTATGGAGAAGGAGAACTTGAAGTGACTGGGTTCACTGCTGCAAGTTTCCTAACCGATAAAAATGACTATAAGTCGTAATAAAGGTACTATATAGTTTGAATAATGGAACAGTGAGCTGGAAATCTTCCAAGCAAGATACTGTTGCCGAATAAACAACAAAAGCGGAATATTATTGCAGCTGAGGCAGCAATAGAAGCCTTTTGGATTGATAATAATCCTAATCAGATTAGGAGTAGTTCTGTTAGCAGGTGAGCTAGGCTACAACACAGGCTAAAGAATTAATGGTCTCATTAACGATCCAAATATATACTTCAAATATTCATCTGATTCGTTCGGATCATACATCGTGGCGATGTGATGATCGAACAAATCGCATCAGATGATAACATTGTAAATCCGCTGACGAAAGCATTTTCTCAGCAGAAGTTTGAGCGAACCGTACATAGTTCGGGTGTAGGACACTTGAGTGATTGGCTATAGGCCAAGTGGGAGATTGTTGGACAACTATGACCCATATCATCTCTATTTGTACAGATCATGGTGTTGTTGTACAAATTAACTATGTGACAAAGGAAATTGCTCTTTTATCATTTGTAATTAGATTACCAAGATATATAAATGATAAAAGGTCCTTATGATTAGTTTCGGATTGAGATGATATGAGACAGTATCAATCCACGAAGGTTTAATCATTAAATATCGCTAGTCGTAGTATTATCGAGATTGGACATCGATAATGCGGAATAGACTAGTATTACACTTGTGCACGTTGTGGGAGCATAACAGCATAGTTCTCATATATTTGGGTATATGATACTCATGCAAGTGTAATAGGAGGTTGTGTTTACCGATGGTACAGAAACAGCTTCGCTCTAGATAGACCCCTCGGAATTCCATTGGTAGTATGACTACGTGTCTATTGAAGTCCGAATCGGGTAGGTGTATTTGGTCTTAACCTGAGACTTGCACCGCTAATACTTGCGACAATCAATATACTTTGATTTTGGTCGTCCAGGCTTCAACAGGTTCTGTGTACGCCTCTTCTGGGTATATTGAGAATCGTAGTGTATTGGGTGTGATGTCAAGATGGAAATATCACTCCAGTCATAGTGGAGATGATGATCACGTAGGATACGGAACTGGTGCTCTTTTATGCTGCAGCTATCGGGATATTATGACTAGGTCATGTTTATCCGATTATAGAGACTAGTTACCAGAGATCCGATATGTGCTTCGTACGGGGCAGACACAATTCCAGCCCCAGGCCTAGCACGTGACATTGATACTGGATCGCAATACGCAATACTACGTATAATACGTCTGATAAAGATTACATATTCCTTTAAGAATATTTTTTGAGAATTGGGTAGGCACGGTGCTTTGCTAGAAGCCAACCATGTCTTGTAAATCGGTAAAAACGTAGTACTAGGTACGTACGTGTTCGGATAGTCCGACGATCGGATTTACTGCCAACATATTCGGGGATCTCATGGGTCGCTTCCCGAAGATTCACCAATGACGTATGACTCGCACATAATTAATATGGGATTAATTATTAGAGAGAGAAAATTAATCTAGGATTAATTACGGAGATATTTTATCTGGGATAAAATATTATTTAAAGAGAGAGAACGATTAATTTGGAATTAATCGATAAAATAATATATTCGATATATTATACGAAATTAGATTTCGACGCGGAATTAAAATTGGATTTTAATTCGGGCAAACGAGTTAATTTAGAATTAATTCGTCAGCGACGTGAATAGTAATTTTGCTAGGCACAATTATTTAATTGAATTTGATTTAATTACATCGCAACGGAAAATTCGTTAATTCGTAATTAGCGAACCCGAGCCCGGGAGTGTTTGCGGGCCTACTCGCATTTCAAATTCAAGTGCGGCCCACAAGTCACATAAAACGTCAATCACTAGTCAATCAAGTGATGGGAGTCACATCACTTTGATTGAAGTGATGCTTGTCATCATTGATTGATGTAAATAGTGATGTGAGTTGTTGTAGGCATTTATTGCCATTTTGGCTCCAAAATATTGTTTGACTTTTTGAAAGTCATATACATAATTTTGGAAAATTTTTTGGTATTAGTTTTTTGGAAAAACCAAATACACAAACCAACTCATCTTCTCTCTCCCTTCTCCCTCTCCATTAAGCCAAGGGCCAAATTTCCTCTATATTTTTCCTCTCAAAGCCGAGAGTCACAAAGAGTAATGGAAGGATTTGTGGCAAATTTTTCCAAGTGCTAGCACACTAAAGAGTCATCCAAAGGTGATAGGAAAACCCACCCATAGGCATGGAATGCACACTTAAAGCTTGGAGCTTGAAGAACACAAATGGAACACAAAGTTGGACATGGCCGAGAGCTTCCAAGGAGGAGCAAAAAGTTTTGTGTTTGATGCATCGGAAATCCGATCATTGTAAGTATGATTTCGCCATACTTCTTTATTGTATTCACATATCCATAATGCTTGAAATGATCTCGGGACCATAGTAGAAACCCAACACAAATGCATAAGGTAAAATAAATAACTAAAGAAGTAAAAATGCATGAAATATAAAGAAAGAGGTTATTCAGTGTGTGTGCGTTCATGTAGCATTCGTAAACGCGTTCGAACGAAGTGTTCCAGATAGTTCACATTCATGTAGCGTTCGAGAACGCGTTCGAACGGAGTGAGGCAGAAGGCACACGTTCGAGTTGCGTTTGGAAACACGTTCGAACTTTACTACGAAAATAGCACCAATAATGAAATAAACACGCATATATGAATATTTCCCAAGCGGTACATGGAGTTGTATCCCAAGTACAGACCGCACTACCGTCCATTCGGATTCAGCTACGGAATTTATGTATGGGTTTCCATCTGATATACCGCAAGGGATAACACACACAATCATTAACGCAATGTAAACGGACATGAAAGTAGATGCGAAATAACATAAATAAAAGTAAAAGAGAAATGATAAAATAACGATAAATGCTAGTAAATAAATAGAAAAGACAAATAACACTAAATAGACAAGAAAATAAATAACAAGATAAATGCGAAATAATACATAACAATAAATTAACAGAAAGATAAATAAAAATAAAAGTAAATAAATATAAAAAAGAGATAAACAATAAAATGCTAAAAAACATAAAAATGTGACCAAAAGATTTGGCCGTCTTTGATGTAAGACCTCGCATGCCCGGATGGACATATTTCACGTCCCACCAAGCATGTCGCGTCCAGAACAACAAATAAATATAGTAAAGGGTGCTCTCAGGTCTTACTTCTTAAGTTTCTTTTTTGGAGGTACGTTAAGCCGTCGCCGGAAGGATTATTAGTTTGCTGTGTCCTGTTCCTGCTCACTGTTTTGCCATTACTGCTTCGCTGTTTTTGTGCTTCTGGTTCACAGTTTTGCTGGTTGTTTGGGCTGCTACTTTTGCTATTTTTTGGGGCTGTTTTCTGTATTTTTGGACTATTTTTTCGGTGATAAGGGATGTTGTTTGGTTGATTTAGGGGGCTACTGTTTGGGTGATTTAGGTTTGTTTGTTTAGGTTTTGGGTGGTTGTTTTTCTTCACGATTTGGTGGCTGTTTAGCTTGGTTTCACGGTGATGGACTACTTATTTGTTCACTATTTTGATCGGTAGTGGGCACTTATTTCAGTGTTTGTTGTTTGGTGGCTTTTATTAGTTTGTTCTTGTTGTTTTGTTTGTTACCTGGTCACGATGGTTTGTGATTTGGCCGATTTGTTACTGCATGTGCTGTTTTCCCTTGCTGGCCGGTGCTTCACATTTACATTCACGCTGATTTCTTTGTTTGTTTTTATTTGTTGTTTGGTTTCACAGCTCGTTAGTTGTCTTTGTTATTTTCGATCACTATTTTGTGTGTTTGTTTCTATGATTTGAAGGGTTATTTGTTGTTGTTTTGTGGATTTGTTTCGGGTCGGTGGTGTTGATGTTTTGTGGATTTTGTTTGATTGCCGTGAGTGTGTAGTGTCTCCGTGTGAGTGCCTCCCATAGGGTTTGGTCAAGCCTCATTTTTATAATGTTTTCAAGGGATCTTCAATCAAGGAAATAAATCAAATAAATATGGGAGATATTTTCTCAATTTATTTAGGAAACAAAATCTCTAAATTTGGTGAGTGTGGGATTTCAAATCTTGTTAAATTGGAAGGTGATTTGAAGGATTTTGACATGTGTTTTGCATGGGATTTTTTATTTGGGAAGGCTTGGGCGTGCATGGGCTTCGTGTTGGCGTGCACATGGGCTTTGGGCGTGTTGTAGGTGTTTGGGGCTTGTTCGAGGCTAAGGTTTACAGAAACTGACTGAGTGAATCTGAGGCGGGCTAGTGAGTCTGAATTCAGTGAGGTGCTAATTTTGGAGTTTTTCCTTCCGGCATTCGTTTCTCGCGACTTCCGTAACTTTTCAGGTAGTGCCTCCATACGAGGCTCATCATTGGGCATATGCAAAAATACAGTGTCTATAGTCGCCTCCACTTTGATGAGGCTTGTGCAGTGTGTGACAGTGACAATCCTATCAAAGTCATGCATGCATTTTTGCTTACCTGGTTCGTCGGAAATTACGGGACTTAGATGTTGTTTTGCTTCAATCTCTGAGTTGGGTTGGTGGCGAGGTGCTTCCACCTATGGGTCTTGTTCCCGAACCACCGAGTGTGAGATGGTTCATTCCTGAACCGTTCCTAGTGTGAGATGGTTCATTCTCGAACCATTCCTGGCGTAAGATGCATTGATCTCTGGTTCATTCCCGAACCGTTCCTAGTTGAGTTGATGGCGAGGTGCTCCGACCTCTGGGTCTTGTTCCTCAACCACTGAGTGTGAGATGCTTTTGATATCTGGGTTTTGTTCCCAAAATGAATTGAGTTGATGGTGAGGTGCTCCGACCTCTGGGTCTTGTTCCCGAACCACCGAGTGTGAGATGCTTTGATCTCTGGGTTTTGTTCTCGAACTGAATTGAGTTGATGGCGAGGTACTTCGACCCCTGGGTTTTGTTCCCAAACCACCGAGTGTGAGATGCTTTGATCTCTACATTTTTTTCCCGAACTAAGTTGAGTTGATGGCGAGGTGTTTTGACCCCTAGGTTTTATTTCCGAACCACCGAGTGTGAAGTTTTCTTCTCTGGGTTTTGTTCCCGAACTGAATTGAGTTGATGGCGAGGAGCTTCGACCATTGGGCTTTGTTCCCGAACCACCGAGTTTGAGATGCTTCGATCTTTGGGCTTTATTCCCGAACTTTACTGAGTGATGGTGTCTTTGTCCACCTGTGTGACTTTTCGATCCACTGGGGAGTTTTTTCTATGATGATAGGTGATTCGACCTCCAAACTGTTGATAATACGGGTCTCGACCCTGAGATTCATTCCCAAAACTGTTGATACTATGGGTGGTGACACTTCACCCCCTGTTTGTCCTCATTCTCGAGGAGTTGCTCGTCTTTGCTGCTTTTTCAAAGCCTACAAACACAAAACAAAAATTGTATGTATGCGACATGTATGCATGTATGCATGGATGTATTCCCTATTCCGATGGGTTTTCTTTATCCTATTAGCTTGATGATATCCTTGGTTAAGCCTTCTTTGCGCTCTTTGGTTCCTTTTGTCTATAGAAGTCTTTGGTCGCCCCATGGGCCTGCTTACAGTTTCTTTCTGACAATTCTCCTCCAGTGATCGCTTTAGAATTCTTTGGTCTGAGGGCTCAAGAACCCGTTGCGTCCCTTAACTGCGGGGTGGTAGACTGGTCGCCCGCAGACTTGGCTCAGTTTTCTGCTCTTCGCTACCTGCACTAGGTCAATGTGGATTACGCCTTTGTGAAAGCGGCCTCATCCTTTTGGGATAATGTCTTCTATTTCCCAGATTTCGAAATATACCATCTCCCTGAGTAGTTTGTTGCCTCTCTCGGCTTGTATTTTTCTCTTACTACCCTTCTTGGATGCTGAAAATCATGTCTTCCGATTCCCAAAGCTTTCCTTTGATGTCCTTAGGATGCGGAAAAGATACTGCTTTGTGCTTCGTCCATTGAGTTATAGGTTGTTCTATTTTTTTCCTAAGCTGTCCTTTTGGATTTTCAACCTAGCGGATCGCTCTATCTTGCCTGAGTCGCCTTTTCAGGATTTCAACTCAGTGAGCTAAAAATTTTCTTTTTCTTCTTTTTTCTCTCTCTTCTTTTTTTTCTCTTTTTTTTGGTCTTTTCTTATTTTTTCTTATTTTTTATCCTTTTTTGTGTCCTCATTCTCGAGGCTGTTCTCCATTCTCGGAGTTCCTCTCCATTCCCGGAGTTTTTCATCCTCATTCCCGAGGTTCTTCTCCTAGATCTCCTGACCTTGGTCCAGCATCTAAGAATACAAAAGACGTGATTTATAATCACTTGACTCTAATCTTTCCCGGTTGGCTGGAATTCATGCAATCTATGAACATCTTGAACATTTACTTCAATAAAGGCGTTTGCATTACTTCTTAGTACATATGTAGGAAATAAACTGCATTGCAATGGTACATTTATTGCTAACTATTCCTCACATATTTTACAATTAGCCATTTTTCTCGCTCACATCATGCTCTATATTTTGTTTAGGTGTCCTCTGCGGATTTTTCAACCCAACGAGCTTTTCTTTCTTCTTCTTTTTTTTCTTTTTTTTCTTTTTCTCTCTTTTTTTTTATGCAAAGTATTGTTTCAACCCTGTCACGTTGATGGGCTCGATGAACTCATTTGCTTCCAAATCTGACAGTCTCACTGCCTCATTCCCTATCACCTTCTTAACTAGGTAGGGCCCTTCCCAATTGGGCCTGAACTTTCCCCTTGGGTCTATTATCAGTGGCTTCGACTGCTTGAGTACTAGATTACCTTCTCCGGTCTTGGTGGGACGTACCTTTTGGTTGAACGCCTTGACCAACCTTATCTGATATGGCTACATGTGGTACAAGGCCTTTATCATTTTCTCATCTAGTAATGCTAGTTGTTCGAACCTCTGCGAGGCCAATTCCTTCTCAAGTAATCCTGCCTATGCTAGTACCTGCATTGACTGTATCTCTATGTCCACTGGTAACACTACCTCTATCCCATAAACCGAAGCATATGGTGTGACTGTTCTACTCATATCTCATCTACTTGTACCATAATCGCCCCCATCGCTACGGGTTCTATGGCCAATACAACACCAAGGTTTTCCCGGACTTCATCTCTGACTTAACCATCATGTCATCCACGTATACCTCAATCTATTTATGCATTAAGTCATGGAATATTGTAGTGGCCATTCGTTGATAAGTGGCTCCCGTTGTCGTTCTCACCGAAGTTCTATACTCCCATAGGGCATACGGTAGTTTGTCAGCCCAATCTTCATAACTGCCAGTATTTTCTTTATGCCTCTTCTTTTCTCTTTTTGTAGGTTTTCTTCCTCTATGTTTTCTCCTTTTTTTTTCTTTTTTTTCTTTTTCTTCTTTCTTTCCGTCCTTCTTCGGTACAGGAAAAATGTTGGCTACTACCCAGGGTACTTCACCACCTCTAAGAACCCTACATCTATCTATTTATTGACTTCTTCCCTAACATTTTCGGCCCACTCTGGCCTCATGTTTAGATAAGTTGGTGTTATGTGCTGGGCAATACCTTGTCTACTCCTGACATGTCTTCATAAGACCAGGCGAATACTTTTGCATATTTTATTCTCTCTCTAATTATTTCCACTCATCAGAGGTAACCTCACTTGCAATTAAAATTTCCTTGGGCTTTTCACATGTACCAAGATTAAATGCATTTGTATTTGTTGAGTTTAATGTCAAATATGCTCATGTCATGCGTGTTATGATGCAGCTAACAGGAAAAGATTCGAACGAGTAAGTAAAATCAATGTCTTTATGATTAATAAATGCAGGATTACAATAAATCAGGAAAATAAACATCTTCATAGTTTGCAGTCTTGTCTTCTTCCGTCTTTTTGCTTTCTTCAAGCGTTAGATTCTCCAACTTCAGTTCTTCTTCTCATTTATCTTCCTCTAGGAATCTCTCCTCCACTCTATTTCATCTTCGCTGCTATCCCATATCCCCATGGAAGAAGCTTGGTGGTTGAGAGTTTGGAGGACAAAGCTTTCGGGAAGGCCGGAGTTGATCATGTAAGTGGGTGGTGGAACAGAGTGGTAGTTAGGTAGAGGGTTTATGTATGTATCGGGTTGTTCTTTTTCTGGGTTGGGTATCTTATGGTGTCAATGAGGTTTTGGATCTCATGCCTGAGGCGGGTGCAATTGTCAGTCTTGTGGCCTTTTTACTGATGGAAGTGACAATATTAGTTTAGGTCGAAGTAGTGTGGCACAGGTTTGGAATTGGTCTAGGTTCTAAAGGTTTCAGGAGTCTTTGCCCATTCATATTTACAAACACCTTTGACAAATGTCTACCAAGATTGGAGAATCACTTGTTTCTAATGGCGGCGACCTCAGAAGGAGCAGGCTTGGTCTCTGAAGGCCCCCAATAGTCCTTCTATTCTGGCCATAAAACTTTATGTTCTCGGCTTTCTCTTCCTCGATATCCATAACAGTTTCTCTTAGCTGTCGAAAGTCACTAGTCATGAAGGTAATCCTCATCAGCTTGTTATAAATAGAGGGTTTGGTACCCTTAATGATCATCTTAATCTGGTCCTTCTCCGAGGGTCGTGTCTGTATTTTCAAGAGCTGACTTCTCCAGCGATCCACATAATCTTTGAAGGTCTATTCTGGCTTCTACTTGGTGTTTTCTAAGTCACAGAGCGAAAAGTCTATCTCCAAATCCGTGACATATTGATTCAAAAAGGCATCTGCTAATGCCCTCCAGTCATCCCTGATCTTTCTCTCCAAGCCATGATACCATACTACGGGTGCCCCCTCCAGTGACATCCCAAACATCTTCTGCACCTGACACTTCGACAAACCCACTGAACTCATTACTGAAACATAATGTCGGAGGTGGACCCTTGGATCTCTGTTTCCGTTGAACTTGGCCATGTCAGGCATCTTAAACTAAGGAGGCAACTGTTCTTCGAAAGTCATCGCATCATAGTCTAACAGATCTTCATGTCTACCCTTCAGCTTGCGGGTAACCGACTCTACTTGTTCTCTGAGTTTCTGTAGTTCTGCCTGAGACCCGGCTACCCTTCATGCGGCATACTCCGCCATGTCATCATCAAAAATATAGATTTCTTCTTTCACCCTATTCGGTGGCTCCTTACACCTGACATTCTCATTATTTTTTTGTTCCCACTGTGCGGGGTCCTGCCAGACTGGCCATAGCATTGGTCAAAGCTTGTAGTTGCTTGGTAATTTTGGTTATGTTGGTCTCCAACTGATCCACGCGGGAACTTTCACTGTCTGACGCATCCATGTGTGCTAACCTTTTCTTGACAAGTCTTCCTTCTTCTCTAACCCAACGGATATCTATGATGGCTTTTAAGTCAAGGAGTTAGCATTATGCGTGTATGCATGAGATGTATGTGGTTATCAAAACAGCATATATCCTTCCGACCTTATTCCTCTCACACTCAAGGCAAGTCCATTTCTATCCTAGATATGGCTTGTTTTATGCACCAATGTGGGTACACAAAATCGTTCTCTCTTATGCTACAAGGGTGAATCTTGGCTACCTCAGTCCATTTCCATCGGTAAAAGACAAAGACCGCCCATTTACAATATTGACTAAGCCTATTATGGGAATGGTGCTATTGTCTAGAAATGACGAATTGGACCTTCGGTAATCATGGTTGTGGGGAAGGACTTTGAGATATCCAAAGGTATACAAATATGTCGTAACAAGGCGTATCCTTCCCGGATGAAAGCCAGTGTGGATATCGGACTCATGCGTTTGGCATATTCGGATCATATTTGGACCTTCTAAGCCCATCAAGGTTTTCATACAAGTTGGCCCGTTATCAGTTTAAAGTATTCAATCAGGTTATCGCGAGGTGTAAACTTGTCCCAATTGAAAAAGGCCCAACATGTTTACACTTTTGCGATAAAGTGACTAAATAACTTCAAACGATAGGGGGCCTAAGCACAAGGTGGACTATTATTATTTTGAAAACCTTTGGCCCAATCATCATAAGATATAAACTTGTCCGAGTTTAAATGGCCAACAAATTCGTATCCCATGACAATAGGTCCAAATGGATCCAAATGATAATGGTCCAAAACACGAGGTGGCCCATTGTTATTTTGAAAAAATTTGGCCCAATCATCATAAGATATAAGCTTGTCCCAGTTTAAATGTCCCAACAAGTTCGTATCCCATGACGAGAGGTCCAAATGGATCCAAATGACAATGGTCCCAAACACAAGCATAAAGGGTAGCTTCTATGGAACTTATAACTAAGGTTCATATGTGGGCTTATAAGGGTATGAATAAAGGCTCTTGTTGGCGAATGGTTGCTCACAACTAGGTCTCCCCAATCAAGGATTCGAGTGACCAAGTGAGCGCACGTTTTTTATACCCTAAGGTACGTGCAACGAGTGATGATGCCATATAACGATCTGCCACCTTGAGTGAAAGCGACTTCACGATACATGACACCATCGGGGTAAGAAGGGTATGCAAAATATATGAGACTTTGATAACCAAAGCCAAAGCCACAGACACTACAAGGCATTGTTTCATGGCTGATTCTCTATCCCCAGTGGAGTCGCCGTATGTAGGAGCGAATCGAGATTTATCGCTATGCCTATGATGTTCGCCGACCACGACACTGTTGGGTTCGCAGCCCGTAGAGAGTACGGAGTAGCCCACGGGGGACTAAACCGGAGAATAAGGGAGTCGCCACACAGCGTGAACTGGGAAATGATTTAAGGGCGCACTCACCCCTCGCAAGGGAAGACCTCAAACTGTTGGGTTCAGAATGGTCCCTTACTTATGTCAGTATAATGGACGGGTTCACACAATGGTATAACCAAGTCTTATGCTGTACATGCGGGATAATTCAAATAAACACACAAATTTTCACACCATGAACATGAATATAAATAAAAGCAAATTAAATTAAGAAACGCAAGGTACGATAATAAGAATCATAATAATCAAAAGTAGGAAAAAGCGTCAATAAATAAATGCAAATAATTACTACCAAACACATAAGGTAAAATAAATAACTAAAGAAGTAAAAATGCATGAAATATAAAAAAAGATGTTATTTAGTGTGTGTGCGTTCCTGTAGCGTTCGTAAATACGTTCGAACGAAGTGTTCCAGGGAGTTCACGTTCATGTAGCATTCGAGAACGCGTTCGAATGGAGTGAGGCAGAAGGCATGCGTTCGAGTTGCGTTTGGAAACGTGTTTGAACATTACTACGAAAATAGCACCAATAATGACATAAACACGCATATATGAATATTTCCCGAGCGGTACGTGGAGTTGTATCCCAAGTACAGACCGCACTACCATCCATTCGGATTCGGCTACGGAATGTATGTATAGGTTTCCATCCGATATACCGCAAGGGATAACACACACAATCATTAACGTAATGTAAACGGACATGAAAGTAGATGCGAAATAACATAAACAAAAGTAAAAACGAAACGATAAAATAATAATAAATGCGAGTAAATAAATAGAAAAGATAAATAACACTAAATAGACAAGAAAATAAATAACAAGATAAATGCGAAATAATAAATAACAATAAATTGACAGAAAGATAAATAAAAATAAAAGTAAATAAATATAAAAAGAGATAAACAATAAAATGCTAAAAATAGAAAAATGTGACCAAAAGATCTGGCCGTCTTTGAAGTAGGACCTCGCATGCCTGGCTGGACGTATTTCACATCCAACCAAGCATGCCACGTCCAGAATAATAAATAAATATAGTAAATGGTGCCCTCAGGTCTTACCTTTTAAGTTTCTTTTTTGGAGGTATGTTAAGCTGTCGCCGGAAAGATTATTGGTTTGCTATTTCCTGTTTCTACTCACTATTTCGCCATTTCTGCTTCGCTGTTTTTGTGCTTCTGGTTCACAGTTTTGCTGGTTGTTTGGACTGCTATTTTTTCTGTTTTTTGGGGCTATTTTCTGTGTTTTTTGGACTGTTTTTTTCGGTGATAAGAGATGATGTTTGGTTGTTTTAGGGGGCTGTTGTTTGGGTGATTTAGGTTTGTTTGTTTGGGTTTTTTGGTTGTTTTTCTTCACGGTTTGGTGGCTGTTTAGCTTGGTTTCACGGTGATGGACTGCTTATTTGTTCACTATTTTAGTCGGTAGTGGGCACTTATTTCAGTGTTTGTTGTTCGGTGGCTTTTATTGGTTTATTCTTGTTTGTTTGTTTGTTACTTGGTCACGCTGGTTTGTGATTTGGCTGATTTGTTGCTGCATGTGCTGTTTTCCCTTGCTGGCTGGTGCTTCACGTTTACATTCACACTTATTTCTTTGTTTGTTTTTATTTGTTGTTTGGTTTCATGGTTGGTTGGTTGTCTTTGTTAATTTCGGTCACTGTTTTGTGTGTGTTTGGTTTGGTGATTTGAAGGGTTATTTGTTATTGTTTTATGGATTTGTTTTAGGTCGGTGGTGTTGTTGTTTTGTGGATTTTGTTTGATTGTCGTGAGTGTGTAGTGTCTCTGTGTCAGTGCCTCCCCTAGGGTTTGGTTAAGCCTTCTTTTTATAATATTTTCAAGGGATCTTCAATCAAGGAAACAAATCAAATAAATATAGGAGATATTTTCTTAATTTATTTAGGGAACAAAATCTCTAAATTTGCTAGGATGGGATTTCAAATCTTGTTAAATTGGAAGGTGATTTGAAGGATTTTGACATGTGTTTTGCATGGGATTTTTTATTTGGGAAGGCTTGGGCGTGCATGGGCTTGGTGTTGGCGTGCACATGGGCTTTGGGCGTGTTGTAGGTGTTTGGGGCTTGTCTAAGGCTAAGGTTTGAAGCAGAAACTGATTGAGCGAATCCGAGGTGGGCTAGTGAGTCTGATTCCAGTGAGGTGCTAATTTTGGAGTTTTTCCTTCCTGGCATTCGTTTCCCGCAACTTCCGTAACTTTTCAGGTAGTGCCTCCATACGAGGCTCATCATTGGGCTTATGGAAAAATGTAGTGTCTACACACTACATTATATATTATCGAGTCTTTGTCTAATATATACATATCACTAAATCATATTTAGTTTCAATCTAATCGTAAATAGATCGAATATGTATGTAAAAGTTAGAAGTACTACTATAAATATGTAATATTATACAAAAATAAATTGTTTGTATTCATGAATCGAACATAAAAACGATCCAGATTGGCACTCCGAGCACCAATCCTAATAGGAATGTCCTCATGAGCCAGCACCAAATGCTGGCAGAGTTGCACATAATGCCTATAATAATTGGATTAAAGCTTATGAGAAAGCCCATAACTATTTGATAGCATCCATGTATGAGGTTCTTGCTGTACAGCATGAGCCTATGGCGACAACATCAAGATTATGCAGTCATTACAGAATATGTTTGGCAACCTTCAGACCGGCAACAACATAAGGCAATAGTCTCTGTATTGACCCTAGAATGAAGAAAGGCACATCAGTCCGAGACCATGTGTTAGGATGATGTCTCATGTTAATATGATTGAAACCCATGGTGCACGTATCAATGTACAAATACAGGTGACAATGATCATGGAAACCCTTCCGAAGAGTTTCACACAGTTTAAAAGCAATTGTTCTATGAATAAGTTTACTTTTACGTTGACTGAACTGCTAAATAAGATCACCAATTATGAGTCTGTTATGAATGGTCCTTGTAGGTCCAATGCCGAGGCAAATATTGCCGAATCTTCTAAATCTGTGAAGAAGAATAAGAAAGGCAATTGGAAGGCAAAGGCAAAACCAATGAAAAAGAATAACAACAAAGGCTCTAAAGGAACCAATGCCAAAGGAAAATATTTCCATTGCCAACAACAAGAGCATTGGAAAAGGAATTGTCCGGGAAACTCCGAAAATAATCTATATGTATTAAGGCCGTTAATGCATGAATCACTGCTAAATACTGAAATGTTTAAGATTGAAAGATCTAAAACTAAACGGCAAAAGATTTCTCATGATAATACTTATTTATGGCACTTTAGACTTGGTCACATTAACATTGACCGAATAGATAGACTAATTAAGAACGGAGTTTTAAATCAATTAAGACTTGGTACTTTACCTGTTTGCGAATCATGTCTAGAAGACAAAATAGACAAAATGACTAAGAGACCTTTTAACTGGAAAAGGGATAAGAGCTAAAGAAACACTTGAGCTAATACATTTGGATGTTTTTGCGGACCGATGAATGTAAAAGCCCGAGGTGGTTATGAATACTTCATCAGTTTCATTGACGATTATTCTAGATATGGGTATGTTTACCTAATGCAGCACAAGTCGGATACATTTGAAAAGTTCAAAGAGTATCGTGCTGAGGTTGAGAACCAATTAGGTAAAAGCATCAAAATTCTACAATCAGATCGTGGAAGAGAATACCTTGATAGAGATTTCGAGGAATTCTTAGTTGAGCATGGAATTATTTCACAGCTCACAGCACCTGGAACACCATAGTAAAATGGTGTTGCAGAAAGAAGAAATCGGACCCTACTAGACATGATGAGATCAATGTTTAATTATAGTACTCTACCTAGTTCATTCTGGGGGTATGCATTGCAAACTGCAATGTATATCCTGAATGTAGTTCCTTCTAAGTCTGTTTCTAATACTCTCTTAGAGTTGTGGAATGGTCGTAAAGCTAGTTTACGACATTTCCGCATATGGGGGTGTCTGGCACATGTGCTAAAGAACAAGACTACTAAGTTGGAACCACGCTTACATGTGTGCCTATTTGTAGCCTATCCTCAGGAAACTAGGGTGGATTTTTTTATAGTCCAGAAGATAATAAAGTATTTGTGTCGACAAATGCTACATTTCTTGAGGAGGACTATATGAGAGAGTTCAAACCTTGAAGTAAATTGTTACTTGAGGAGTTACTTTCTGGTACGACTAGTACACCATTGTCAAATATTGACAAAGACATAACACCTTCTACATCTAAAAGTCATATGCAAGTTTATTAAGATACCATACCACCTAGACATAGTGGGAGGGTTGTGAGACAATATGAACGCTATCTAGGAAATGGTGAGGTGCAAGTTGTTGCATTTTTGATGGTATAGATGATCCATTGACCTATCGTTGTGCAATGGAAGATACTGATAAAGAGGAATGGCTTAAAGCCATGAACCTCGATATGGAGTCTATGTACTCTAACTCAGTCTGAGTACTTGTAGATCAACCTGATGGAGTTAAACCCATAGGTTGCAAGTGGATCTACAAGAGAAAAAGAGGAATAGATGGGAAAGTACATACTTTTAAGGCTAGGCTAATGGAAAATGCTTATACCCAAAAGGAGGGAGTTGACTATAAAGAAACTTTCTTGCCAGTAGCCATGCTAAAATCCATCAGGATTCTTCTTTCCATTGCCGCATATTATAACTATGAGATTTGGCAAATTGACATCAAGACTGTATTCTTGAATGGCAATCTTGATGAGATTATCTATATGGTACAACTAGAGGGGTTCATTACCCAAGGTCAAGAGCAAAAAGTTTGCAAGTTGCAAAGGTCCGTTTATGGACTTAAGCAAGCATCTAGATCTTGGAATATAAGGTTTGATACTACGATCAAGTCTTATAACTTTTAGTAGAACATCGATAAGCCTTGTGTCTACAAGCGCATCATTGATGGTAAAGTGATTTTCCTTGTGTTATACGTCGATGATATTTCACTCATTGGGAATGATGTAAAGATATTATCGGACGTGAAAATCTGGCTAGCTAACCAATTCCAAATGAATGATTTGGGAGAGACAAGTTATGTACTTGGGATCCAGATAATTTAGGATCGTAAGAAATGGCTGTTAGCAATGTCTCAAGCATCTTATATCAACAAGTTTCTTGTGCGATTTGGTATATAGAATTCCAAGAAATGTACTTTACCTTTTATGCATGTAATTCATTTGTCTAAGGAACAGTCTCCTAAGACACCTCAAAGAGTTGAGGAGATGAGATATATACCATAATGTAAGAGCGAAGCGGGGTTTACCGCTATGCCTATGATGTTTGGCGACCACGACACATTAGGCTCGCAGCCTGTAGAGAGTACGGATTAGCCCACGGGGGACTAAACCGGAGAATAAAGGAGTCTCCACCTAGCGTGAACTGAGAAAGATTTAAGGCCGTACTCACCCTCGCAAGGGAATACCTCAAACTGTGGGTTCGGAATGGTCCCTTACTTATGCCAGTATAATGTATGGGTTCACACAATGTTATAGTCAAGTCTTAATGCAATTCATGCATAAAAGCGAATAAAAATGTAATAACATATCCAACCAAGATAATAATCACAATAACGTAGTTCCAAAAATATATTAAATTAAGAAATGAGGTGCGCGATAACGAAAATTATATTGAAAAATTCAAAAGCAAATGATTCACTAAGATAAATGGCAAACAAAAGGGGATCAATCACGCATATATGAGTATTTCCCGAGTGGCACACGGAGTTATATCCCAAGAACAAATCACATACCGTCTATTCGGGTTCCGCTACGGAATTTACATCTGGGTTTCCATCCTTTATACCACAAGGGATAATGACACACATAATCATCAATGCAACGTGAACGGACATAAGAAATATAACCATGCATATACGGAAAATCATCAACATGAACAAACATAAACAAAATAAAGGCGCGAAATATTAAAACAACAATAAAAGTGAATAAAAATAAGCAACAAAATGCCGAAGAATAAATATGGCCAGAGATTTGGCTATTTTTTTATGTAAGGCTTCGCTACCCGGCTGGATATATTTCACGTCCAGCCAGGCATGCCGTGCCCGTAACTATGAAAATAAATATGGTAAGGGTGCCATCAAGTCTTACCTTTTAAGTTGCTTTCTCGGAAATGCGTTAGGCCGTCGCCGAAAGGATCGAAGCCTGGTTTCAAGGTTTGGTTCAGTTTCTTGTTGCTAGTTCGTTATTTCTGGTTACTGGTTCGTCGCTTCTAGTTGCTGGTTCGCTGTTTCTGATTCGCTATTTGCTATTTGCTGTTTGTTGTTTCATTGTTTCTGGTTCGCTGCTTGCTATTTCTGGTTCGTTGTTTACTGTTTGCTCTTTGTCGCTGGTTCTTCTCTGTTTCACTCTGCTTCACAGCTTTCTTCTCATGCTGGTTCACGGCTTTTAGGGTTTTTTGTTGTTTTTTCGGTCTTTTATCCCTCTATTTTTTTTGGTGTTGTTGTTTTTCCTCTCTGATTTTTCGGTCTTCTTTTTTTTTTTTCCTTTTTCCTTTTTTTGGTGATCTCCCATTTTTCTTCTTTTTGTTTGCGTTGTTGTTTTCTAGAGTTGCCGCCACTCTCCTCCATTTGTTTTCACGTTGTTTTTTGTTTTTTTTTCACTCCTCTTTACTTTTCGTTTTTCCTCTCTTTTTCTTCCCCCCTTTGGTCGGTCATGTTCTTTGTTTTTTATAGTTGCTGCCTCCTAGGGTTGCCGCCACTCTCCTCCCTTTTATTTCAAGATTTCTTTTCCATATATTGTGCTTAAGGGATTTATAAGGGAAACTCAAATCACTTATATTAGGAAGTGAAAATCCTCTCTAGTTTAGGTCTAGGATCTTACATATTTGGGAACAAGGGTATTTAAAATCCTTGTTAAGTTTGGCAAGAAGGATATTTACAATATTTTTTCATTTTGGCAAGTGATGAGAGGATTTGCATGGATGGGGTTTTTGTTGAGTTTCAATCAAGTCCCAAGGATCACAAACATGCATAAAAACGAGTTGAATACACAAAGGAGTAAGGCGGAATTCATACTCACATTGATGGGTTGGATGCTACGAAGACCAAAAACGCACTGCATTGTCTCAGCTCGGCAGTGAGCTGCGCACAGGTGGACTGCTCGGCGTTGGTTGGTGGTGGTGGTCTCCTCCATGTTCGGCCATTGATGACCTCCATTGAAGCTCCAAGCTTCAAGCTCCAAAAAATAAATCCAAGCTCACAAATTCGTTTCCCTATCACCATAATAACCCATGTGTGTGCTAGCACTACTCTTCTTCAAATGCTTCTCAAAATTTCGGTCAAAACCAGAAGATTTTTGAAGAAATCGGCTTGAAGCCGTGAGAAGAGGAAGATGAAAAGAGAAGGAAAAGGAGAGTGCGTGCGTGTGGTGAGAGAGAGAGAGAAAATGATTTTAGTTATTATAAATTTATTTTATTTTCCAAAAACAAAAAACAAATATATAAATCATTTTTCATATATATCAAAAGTCAAAAAGCAAAAGTCTATTAATGCTTTTCATCATTTCTCATCACTATTCACATCACATCTATTCACTTTAATAAAGTGACAACATGTCATGTCATATCACTCAAAGTGACAAGTGATTTGACGATTGATGCGACTAGCGATATGACGCACGATTTGACTTGCGTGCCGCACTCGAATTCGAAATGCGAATGCGCTCGCAAATAATCCCGGGCTCGGGTTCGCTAATTCCAAATTAACGAATTTTTCGTTGCGTCGTAATTAAATGATTACGCCTAGCGAAATCACTATTTACGTCGCTAAAGAATTAATTCTTAATTAATTCGTTCGCCCGAATTAAAATCTAATTTTAATTCCGCGTCGAAATCCAATTTCTAATATATATCAAATATATTTTTTAACGATTAATTCCAAATTAATCGTTCTCTCTCTTTAATTAATTTTATTTATCCCAGATAAAATATCTCCACAATTAATCCCAGATTAATTTTCTCTCTCTTCTCAATTAATCCCAGATTATTAAAGTGCGAGTCATACGTCATCGGTGAATCTTCAGGAAGCGACCCATGAGATCTCCGGATATGTTGGCAGTAAATACGGTCGTCGGATTATCCGAACACGTAAGCACTCGTACTACGTTTATACCGATTTACAAGACAAGGTTGGCTTCTAGCAAAGCGCCATGCCTACCCAATTCTCCAGAAATATTCTTACAGGAATATATAGATCTGTATCAAGCGTAGTATACCGTAGTATTGTGTATATCGGCCCAGTATCGGATAGTCACGTGCTAGGGCTGGGGCTGGATAAGTGTCTACCCCCCGTCCGAAGCACATGTCGGATGTCTGGTAACTAGTCTCTATAATCGGATATGCATGACCTAGTCATAACATCCCGATGGTTGCGCAACACTTAAGAGCACTAGTACCGTATCCTGCGTGACATCATCTCCAATATGACTGAAGTGATACTTCTGTCTTGACATCACACCCATACACTACGACTCTCTGATAAACCCAGAAGTGGAGTACGCAGAACCGATTAAAGCCCTGTACCACCAAGACCAAAGTCTATCGATTATCGTAAGTATTAGCGATGTAAGTCTCAGGTTAAGACTATACACACCTACCTTGATTTCGGCCTCCCATAGACACATAGTCATAATACCAATGGGATTCCGAGGGGTCTATCCAGAGCGAAGCTGTTTCCCGTACCATCGGTGAAACACGACCTCCTATCGCACTTGCATAAGTATCCAATACTTATATATATGAGAACTATGCCGTTGTGCCCTCACAACGCGCACAAGTGCAATACTAGCCTATTCCGCATTATTGATGTCCTATCTCGATAATACTCCGGCTAGGGATATTTAATGATTAATCCTTCGTGGACTGATACTGTCTCATATCATCTCAATCCAGGAACTAATCATATGGACCTCTCTTCATTTATATATATATTTATGGTGATTTAATCACAAATGATGAGAGTGCAATTTCCTTGTCACATAGTTAATTTGCTACAACAACACAATGATCTGTGCAAATAGTGACGCTATGGGTCATTTTATCCAACAATCTCCCACTTGGCACATAGCCAGTCACTCAAGTGTCCAACACCCGAACTATGTACGGTTCGCTCAAATTCTGAGGAAAGGTTTTCGTCAGCGGATTTGCGTAATTATCTTCTGACGCGATTTATACGATCATCACATCGCCACGATGTATGATCCGAACGAATCAGATGATATAGAAGTATATATATGGATCGTCGATGAGACCATTAATTCTTTAGCCTGTGCTGACGCCTAGCTCAGCCGCTAACAGAACTATATCTAATCTAATTAGATTTATTATCAATCCAAATGGCTTCTATTGCTGCCTCTGCTGCAGCAATAATCCGCATTGTTGTTTATTCGGCAACAGTTATCTTGCTCGGAATATTTCCAGCTTACTGTCCCGTTATTCAAACTTTATAGTACCGTATTATTTAATTGTTTGGAAACTTGCAGCAGTGATCCCAGTCACTTCAAGTTCTCCATCTCCATAGTTTAAGACAGCATCTTTAGTTCTCTCAGATACTAACAGATGTTCTTAATCTTCAATCCAGTGACTATCACTTGGATTGACCCGATTGTGACTCCATATGCTCGAAGCGTATGAGACACCAATACAAGTACATTTTAAATGTACAATTTCCAGAGTGTTAACAACTCCAAATATATCCCAGTAGATCTTTATTCCTTGAATAAAGTTGTTACTCCCCAGAATTCTACGGAGAATTTCTTATGAAAGCCAAGCTTTCACCGATTGCTTTATGGGAATTTCATTGTCAGTGCCCTCCCACTAACCTCCTTATATACACAAGAATTATTTCGTTTTGAGTCAAATCATAAACCATTATGATTATTTCAAAACGTCAGTTCCAAGAACCTTATGCTTGTTTCAATCCAAACATGGATCGAATAACCCGCAAACCTTGTTTTTCGGTTATACAAAATCGTCAGGATGTTGTAAGCATCCTCCAAAAGGTTTCCTTTTCAGGAAAGCGATTTTGATCTGCAACTGACACATTTCATTGAAATATGCATTATCAACAGCAGCATCTTCAAAATGGATTTACCATGGCAACAGGTAAAAGGTTGAATCGTTATTAACACAATGTTGATAACGATACCTTTCCGTCAAAAGCCCAGCTTTGTACGTTGGTATGTTGCCTTCCATGTATGTCTTCCTTGAAGACGTTTAATGTACCAATAGGCACAATGCCTTGTGGTACAACAACTAGTATCCAAAATAGTTGTTATACATGGAATCCATTTCGGACTCATGGCACTTTGCCATAATAGGGAGTCGATACCTTGTATCACTTCCTCAAAACGTAGTCGGTTGGTATACCTTCATAAGATTGACATCTTTATGAGGTTAGATCAGAAACCCATACCTACTAGGTTATTTTCTGACTCTATCCGATCTACTCAGTTCTTGTGTATTCGAAGATTAATGGTATAGATTCATCATAGATGAACTATTTGTGTTCCATTAAGGACTTCGTGCCTTGAACAGTATTACTCCGATTTTCATCGAGTATCACTATCCTCCCACTGACCACTGCATATCGGTATTCCTCTTAGGAAAACCGCATGGTGAGCAACAATCACATTGTTCTCATGTGAGATTTAAGTACTATACTTATGGTTTCCCTTAGGATAACCTATATTGGCACTTATCCAATTTGGGTCCTTAGTTTGGTATCATCCAAACGTTATGCCTGGCATACCCAAATTATCAGGAATGAGAAACCTCGTTTCTTCCCTGTTCATATCCTATATGACATCTGTCAAACAGATTTATATGGAACCTTATTCTAAATAAGTTATTGCACTGTTAAAATTATCCGTTGAAGGAAATGGTAGCTCAGAACGACTCATGATTAGCCTTATCATGTCTAACATGATTCGGTTAATCCGTTCGGACACACCGTCACTTTGACGTGTTCCGAGAGGAGTCCTCATCTGAAAGAATACCATACTCTTTTCATGTATGTACGAAACTTACTGCTTAAGTATTTTCCATTACGGTCTTACCGTGGCGGAATATTACTATAGCCGATCTGTTTATTTACTTCGTGTCGAAACTTTAAAAGTTTACGATCTGCGTTCTTCAAAAGAAACACATAACCATAACGTGATGCCACATCCGTTAAGGTCACGAAATATTCATGTTCACATCTAGCCTAGCTAGATATGGGCCCACTTACTTCACCATGAATAGGGATAATAGATCGGTGGCCCTTTTACTATTACCAAGTAAATAGTATTTTAGGTACTTTACCTAATAAACTAGATTCGCAGACTTTATTTGAATAGTCAAATCAGTCCTAGTACCCACTCTTCAAAAGTGTGGATATACGAGTCTAGTTAATTGTGTCCTAGACAACAATGCCACAAATAAGTCTCTATTGATCAAATCAATTTGAGCTATTTATTTGTCATTTTATATGTTTGAGATTTTATTTATATTCAAAATATAAATTCTGTTATTTACATCTAATGTATTTATCTCAGTATAATCTTTATATAATAAAACACTTAGTGTTCTATAATATAAAGGTTTTATCCGCAACGGATTAAACACTGATATAGAGATAATGTCTCTAGTCAAACTAGTTACATTATAACAGTTTCTAATTCAAGTACACCCCGAAGGGTAGTTCCTAAACTTAGGTATCTACGGTCGAAACAGCAACTTTCGTCCCGTTTCCGATTCGCAGAGCAATCTCAACTTGAAGTCAGTATCCTGCTCAAATAGATTCTGAACATCAATACATATATTTTATGTACCACACTAAGTATTTAAAATCTAATTTCAATACTAGCTGTGAACATAACTAAGACAAACATTTTCAAAGTAAGAGCCTTGCCCTTTCTTTATTCCTTCGTGTCTGCCATATCCAAATGGTAGTCACTTTGGGATATGTCAATTATCTTTTCAATATTTCACAAACCTTTGGCCAAGCCTTGGGTTTCGGAATATCGAAACGATGTGCACCTCGTGCTACATGCCCAATTGCAAACTTTGACTTTATTTCCTCTAGAATAGTCAATTAATTCTCCAAGAATTATAAATTGCAATTTAATACTTCTTAAATCTAAAATTAGATTTATGACAAGTATATTAAATTAAGCATTAAAGTCATCATCACATAAATCTTCCAAAGATTTTATGCTCTACTTATTTTGCTTAATTTTGGGCTTAAGGTATAATAAGTTATTTTATCAAATAAAGTAACCTATTATTTATTCCCAATTTGAAAATTAAATCATTTAAAATATTTTAATCCCAGATTATATTTTAAATATCCAACTTTTCAATTTTATCTTGATTACAATAGTCCAACTATTTAATCAACGATTAGTGGTACTATATATATTATAATGATTATAATAGTCAAACTATATAATCAAATATAATCCAAATTAATTAACCTCAATTACATTGATTACTATAATCCAATTATAAAATCAACTGTAAACTGAAATTAATTAATTCAAATATATTGATTAATATAATCCATTTATATATAATCAAGTATAATACAGTCCAACTGTTTATTAAAACACAATTTAAATATTAGTCCAACTAACATTTAATCTAATGACGAAATAATTTAAATGAGCGCGTATGGCGAGTAATTGAACGAGTATTGCAAATTCAATTCTTGCCTCCCACTATTTTTGTCGAGCCTCTAACCCTCTGTCGAGTACTCGGGAAACCGTGTTTCCTAGTGGGCTAGGATCCCGTTAAATATCACACAATCTTGACTTTGGCCAACAAATTGTATGATAATTAACTAGGTAGATCTCTAAGATCAATTGGATCTCATCCAACTCCTAGATCCAGTAGGTGGACATCCAAGTCCCAAACATATATCTTATATATGCCTATACATCGAATGTATACCCTAACCTTTTTCCTCTGAATCAACTAGGCCTTGGCTTTGGCACAACAAACCTAGTGATCCCAGTCAAGCGCGGACCCATTGACATGGAAGCTTCGTAATAATGTCAATGGACAAGAAGTGGTCTTGACTTTGGCCAACAAACCACAACTTGGACACGACACCGATATGGAACAAAGCTTCGTGATTAAAACACATCTTCGACGGACAAGGGCTTGACTTTGGCCAACAACCCCTGCCAATCTCGGATCTTGAGTAAAAATCACTCAATGGAAGGAAAATAAACGCTTGATATTTAACGAGGGTTTTTCGCGTGCAAATTGGCTACCAATTTAATTATCTTTGTTAAGGTCTCATCATCATACACCCTTAAACATGCATTCTAAACACATAATAAAGCGCATATGATAAAATAATAATGATATGCGGATGGATATTTTACACATTGATCCTAGATCAAATCTCTCACTTTCTCTCTCCAAGCACATGTATTACTTCTACCCGTTACACTACACTTCTAAAGAAACCTCATTTACATGGAGGGGAATAGGTGAGAAGAGAATACAAAGAAATATGAGATAAGGCTGGACACGCAGGTCCAATTTAATAAATCAAATTTATTACAACAATTTCTAAAATTGCCCCACCCGGCTAATATCCATCCGATATACATTATTCAAACACCACAACCATGTATTCATACAAGCATGTTATCAATCAATCTAATCCATTAATTAATCTTGATAATTAATGATCATCCAATGTTCAAACAACGATTTGATTTTGTTCGAGTCAAACTCGTTTTTGCGAATAAGTACTTAAAGTACTAATTCTATGAATTAAATTAAATTACATAATTAAATCCAATTTAATACGCATTTAATTCTAATTCATTATTTAATTCCAAATTAAATATTACACTTTATAAAATAAACCTTTACGACTTAAATTCCAAATTTAATCGTTTCGGGTCTCAAAGCCCGATTAATATCCAATATTAATTTAATTAAAGTCTAATGGGCTTTTAATTAATTTCTTGAGGCGTGGACTTTTGGTCAACTCGGGTCAAACCCGCAACCAAAGTCCAATCCGGGAGTTACCCCATAAGCCCATAAATTAATTTAGGCCCATTAGGCCCAATTAAACGTTAAAGGTTCATTAGTCGCATTTGGGCCTTTTGGAAGCGGTTTTGGGCCTAATTGGATCCAACCAATTTTGGCCTAAACCAACTTTGTACAACAAAGTCCAATAAACCCAATAACAACTTAAAAAGCCCAAATCCAATTTTAAGCCCAATAATTTAATTTCAAAAATTCCAAATTTTCAATTAAATTACCTAAAGTGTATAGCATTATTAATTACCCAAATCAAACTTTCCAAAACACAAATTTGTCCAATTAATCATGCTTAACATCAATTAATCATGTCCAACATAATTAAATCAAAATCAAACCCAATTTATACATGCTAAAGTCTCGGCCATAAGGGGAAAAATGCCCCAAATCAAATTCAATCCAATTGAACCCAATCAAACATAAATTCAACATCCCCAAATGATTTCTAAGTCATCCAATGAACAAAAATCAAAAAACCAAGACATTAGGACACTTGCCAAATTCGGCCATCACAAGCAAATTGGGGAAAATTGTTCCAAACACTTTTCATCAAATTGATCTAATCAATCATCAATTAAACAACATTTAAGCATTCTAAATCATCCAATTTCATTAAACATGCTCAAAATCAAGTTTACCCAAATTTGTCATGCCCAAAATTTGGGGAAAAATGGATCCAACCAAATTTCATGAAATTGATTATGCACAACATCAATTCAACCTCATTCAAGCATACTATAATAAACAATTTAATCATTTGATGCTCAAATTGAGTTTACCCAAATTAAAGTTTTGGCCAACATTAAGCAAATTGGGGAAAATCAATCCAATTAATTTTTTTATCAAATTGATTACATATAACTCTAATTTATTCATATACAAGCATTCTTAAACAAACAATTTGTCAAAATCATGCTTAAATCAAAAAGCCCCAAATTTTCTCAAGAACCCTAATTCGTTTTATGCAACCAATAGCTCAAGATACCATTGTTGAGTTTCAATCAAGTCCCAAGGATCACAAACATGCATAAAAACGAGTTGAATACACAAAGGAGTAAGGCGGAATTCATACTCACATTGATGGGTTGGATGCTACGAAGACCAAAAATCACTGCATGTCTCTGCTCGGCAGTGAGCTGCGCACAGGTGGACTGCTCGGCGTTGGTGGTGGTGGTCTCCTCCATGTTCGGCCATTGATGACCTCCATTGAAGCTCCAAGCTTCAAGCTCCAAAAAATAAATCCAAGCTCACAAATTCGTTTCCCTATCACCATAATATAACCCATGTGTGTGCTAGCACTACTCTTCTTCAAATGCTTCTCAAAATTTCGGTGAAAACCAGAAGATTTTTGAAGAAATCGGCTTGAAGCCGTGAGAAAGGAAGATGAAAGAGAGGGAAAAGGAGAAGTGCGTGAGTGGTGAGTGAGAGAGAAGAAAATGATTTTAGTTTATATATTTTATTTTATTTTCCAAAAACAAAACAAATATATAAATCATTTTTCATATATATCAAAAGTCAAAAAGCAAAAGTCTATTAATGCTTTTCATCATTTCTCATCACTATTCACATCACATCTATTCACTTTAATAAAGTGACAACATGTCATGTCATATCACTCAAAGTGACAAGTGATTTGACGATTGATGCGACTAGCGATATGACGCACGATTTGACTTGCGTGCCGCACTCGAACTCGAAATGCGAATGCGCTCGCAAATAATCCCAGGCTCGGGTTCGCTAATTCCAAATTAACGAATTTTCCGTTGCGTCGTAATTAAATGATTACGCCTAGCGAAATCACTATTTACGTCGCTAACGAATTAATTCTTAATTAATTCGTTCGCCCGAATTACAATCTAATTTTAATTCCGCGTCGAAATCCAATTTCTAATAATATATCAAATATATTATTTTATCGATTAATTCCAAATTAATCGTTCTCTCTCTTTAATTAATATTTTATCCCAGATAAAATATCTCCGCAATTAATCCCAGATTAATTTTCTCTCTCTTCCAATTAATCCCAGATTAATTAAAGTGCGAGTCATACGTCATCGGTGAATCTTCAGGAAGCGACCCATGAGATCTCCGATATGTTGGCAGTAAATACGGTCGTCGGATTATCCGAACACGTAAGCACCTCGTACTACGTTTATACCTATTTACAAGACAAGGTTGGCTTCTAGCAAAGCGCCATGCCTACCCAATTCTCCAAAAATATTCTTACAGGAATATATAGATCTGTATCAAGCGTAGTATACCGTAGTATTGTGTATATCGGCCCAGTATCGGATAGTCACGTGCTAGGGCTGGGGCTGGATAAGTGTCTACCCCATCCGAAGCACATGTCGGATGTCTGGTAACTAGTCTCTATAATCGGATATGCATGACCTAGTCATAAAATCCCGATGGTTGCGCAACACTTAAGAGCACTAGTACCGTATTCTGCGTGACATCATCTCCAATATGACTGAAGTGATACTTCCGTCTTGACATCACACCCAATACACTACGACTCTCTGATAAACCCAGAAGTGGAGTACGCAGAACCGATTAAGCCCTGTACCACCAAGACCAAAGTCTATCGATTATCGTAAGTATTAGCGATGTAAGTCTCAGGTTAAGACAATACACACCTACCTTGATTTCGGCCTCCCATAGACACATAGTCATAATACCAATGGGATTCCGAGGGGTCTATCCAGAGCGAAGCTGTTTCCCGTACCATCGGTGAAACACGACCTCCTATCGCACTTGCATAAGTATCCAATACTTATATATATGAGAACTATGCCGTTGTGCCCTCACAACGCGCACAAGTGCAATACTAGCCTATTCCGCATTATTGATGTCCTATCTCGATAATACTCCGGCTAGGGATATTTAATGATTAATCCTTCGTGGACTGATACTGTCTCATATCATCTCAATCCAGGAACTAATCATATGGACCTCTCTTCATTTATATATATTTATGGTGATTTAATCACAAATGATGAGAGTGTAATTTCCTTGTCACATAGTTAATTTGCTACAACAACATAATGATCTGTGCAAATAGTGACGCTATGGGTCATTTTATCCAACAGTTTTGGGCTACATGGGCCGAGGCTAAGGTTTGAAGTAGAGGCTTGACTGTATGAATCTGAGGCTAGCTAGTGAGTTCGAATCCGATGAGTTGCTAATTTTGGAGGTTTTCCTCCCTTCCGGCATTCGGTTTTTGCAACTTTCGTAACTTTTCAGTTAGTACCGCCATACGAGGCTCATCATCGGGCTCATGCAAAAAAATACAATGTCTACAGTTGCCCCCACTTTTATGGGGCTTGTGCAGTGTGTGACAGTGACAACCATATCAAAGTCATGCATGTATTTTTTACTTACCTGGTTTGTCCTCATTCTCGAGGCTCTTTGCTCGTCCTCATTCTCGAGGTTGTTCTCTATTCTTGGAGTTCTTCTTCATTCTTGGAGTTGCTCGTCCTCATTCCTGAGGTTCCTCTCCATTCTTGGGGTTGCTCGTCCTCATTCATGAGGTTCCTCTCTATTATTGGAGTTGGTTGTCCTCATTCCTGAGGTTCCTCTCCATTCTTGGAGCTGCTCGTCCACTTTCCTGAGGTTGTTCTCCATTCTCGGAGTTCCTCTCCATTCCCGAAGTTCTTCATCCTCATTCCCGAGGTTACTTTATTCCTCTCCATTCTGGGAGTTCTTCTCCATTCTTGGGATTGCTCGTCCTCATTCCTGAGGGTCCTCTCTATTCTTAGAGTTGCTCGTCCTCATTCCCGAGGTTGTTCCTCTCCATTCTTGGAGTTGCTCGTCCTCATTTCCGAGGTTGTTCCTCTCCATTCTTGGAGTTGTTCCTCCTCATTTCTGAGGTTGTTCCTCTCCAATCTTGGAGTTTTTCGTCCTCATTCCTGAGGTTACTCTCTATTCTTGGAGTTGTCGTCCTTATTCCCGAGGTTGTTCTCCATTCTCGGAGTTCCTCTCCATTCCCGGAGTTCTTCATCCTTATTCCCGAGGTTGCTCTATTCCTCTCTATTCTTGGAGTTCGTCTCCATTCTTGGAGTTGTTCCTCTACATTCTTGGAGTTGCTCGTCCTCATTCATGAGGTTTCTCTCCATTTTTGGAGTTGCTTGTCCTCATTCCCAAGGTTGTTCTCCATTCTCGGAGTTTCTCTCCATTCCCGGAGTTCTTCATCCTCATTCCCGAGGTTGCTCTATTCCTCTCCATTCTCGAAGTTCGTCTCCATTCTTGGAGTTGCTAGTCCTTATTCCTAAGGTTCCTCTCCATTCTTGGCGCTTTTTCTTTTTCTTCAAATCCTGCGAACATAAAATAAAAATTATGTGTATGCGACATGTGTGCTTGTATGCTTGGATGCATTCCTAATCTGATGGGGTTTCTTTGTCCTATTGGCTTGATGACATCTTTGGTTAGGCATTCCATGCGGACGAGCAACTCATATTGGCTTGATGTCCTTATTCCCGAGGGTTTTCTTCACCCCTTTTGGAATCCTTTTGTCTTTTGGTTCCCTTTGCTTATAAGAAGTTTTAGGTGCCCCATTGGCCTGCTTACAGTTTCCTTCAGCCAATTCTCCTCCGGTCATTGCTCAGTTCTCTTTGGTCCCATGGCTCAAGATCCTGTTATGTCCCTTACTCGCGGGGTGGTAGATTAGTCATCCCCAGACCTGGCCCAGCTTTCTGCTCCTCGCTACCTGCACCGGGTCAATGTGGATTACGCCCTCATCCTTTTGGGATACTAAAAATCATGTCTTTCGATTCCCAGATTTTGAAATATACCCTCTCCCTGAAGAGTTTGCTGCCATTCTCGGCTTGCATTTTCCTCTTACTACCCTTCTCGGATCATGTCTTCCGATTCCCGAAGCTTTCCTTTGATGTCCTGAGGATGTGGAAAAGGTATTTCCTTGTGCTTCTTCCATTGAGTTACAAGTCATTTTACGTGTATCTTCCAGGATGGAGGTAGGGTCCTGTCCCTGAAGAAGTGTAGTCGTATTCTGTATCTTGGCCCAATTCCTCTTAGTGGGTTGTGATAGTACGAGAGGCGACTATCATTTATTGCACATCATCGAGGGAATACAATGTGGTCATGATCCTTCCCCCGTTATCTTGGCCGAGACGCTTCATGGTTTAGACAGGATAAAGCACCATCCTGTAAGCCGATTTCTTGGGAGTCCTCTTATTTTACCGGTTAGTCCTATCTTTTGCCTAAGATATCCTTTCGGATTTTCAACTTAGCGGATTGATCTGTCTTGCCTGAGTCACCTTTTCAGGTTTTCAACTCAACGAGCTAGAATTTTTTTCTTTTCTTTTATTTTTTTCTTTTTTTTTAGATCTGGTTTGCAAGAGAAGTTAAGACTTATCGTTCCTCCTCCGGCTCCTGTCTTTATTTCTTATGGCCCTCGTCACCACCTTTTTCGGGGTTTAATGAAGAAAATCCTTCTTATACGGAATAGCATGAGTGGCTGCTGCGCCTTACTACTGCAAACATCACGTGGATGTGTCCTTGGTGGCATCTTAGTCATGTCACCGTAGACTTCCTCGGGCAATGCGTACCCCTTCCCGGCCTGCACTCCAGCTCGTTCTATATTCCCGCCAGAGTTCCTCGACAATATGGGTATCTCTAACACCCTATCACTGGACAGCGTAATTTCTAAAGTAGGCCTCTATCTCGCCGCCCCTCTTGGACTATTTCCAGACCAAATGGCCTCAGCGCCAAACGTGGCCCGTCGCTGCCCTGGGGCCTCCCAACGCTCATTCTCCTAGATCTCCTGACCTTGGTCCAACATCTAAGAAACAAAAGACGTGATTTGTAATTACTTGACTCTAATCTTTCCCGGTTAGCTGGATGGATTTATGCAATCTATGAACATCTTAAACATTTGTTTCAATAAAGGCTTACATTACTTCTTAGTACATATGTAGGAAATAAAGAACCGCATTGCAAGGATACCTCTGTCGCTAACTGTTCCTCACGGGTTTTACAATTAACTATTTTCCTTGCTCACTCATGCTCTATATTTTGCTTGGGCTGTCATTTGCGGATTTACAACCCAACGAACCTTTCTTTTATTTATGCAAAGTATTGTTTCAGTCTGTCCACGTTGATGGGCTCGGTGAACTCGGTCCCTTCCAAATCTGACAATCTCACTACCACATTCCCCATTACCCTTTTGACTAGGTATGGCCCTTCCCAATTGGGCCTGAACTTTCCCCTTGGGTCCATTATCAGTGGCTTCGAATTCTTGAGCACTAGATCACCTTCCCTGATCTTGGTGGGATGCACCTTCTTGTTGAACGCCCGGGCTAAACTTTTCTGGTATAGCTTCATGTGGTATAATGCCTTTATCTTTTTCTCATCCAGTAGTGTTAGCTGTTCGAACCTCTGCGAGGCCCATTCCTACTCAGGCAATCCTGCCTCTGCTGGTACCTGTATTGAATGTATCTCTATTTCCACTGGTGATACTGCCTCCATCACGTAAACCAAAGCATAGGGTGTGGCTCCCGTTGCCGTCTCACCGAAGTTCTATACCCCCACAAGGCATACGACAGTTTGTCAGCCCCTAATCTTTATAACTTTCTGTCATCTTAGCTAGTTTTTTCTTTATGGTTTTTTTGGCCGCCTCCACTGAGCCTGTGGCCTGTAAGGTGATGATTTGTGATGCCCTATCTCATACTTCTGCAACATCGCCTTTGTTTCTCTCTGAAATTGGACTCAATTTTCTGTCATTATGTGATATGGCATTCTGTATCGACATACTATATTACGGGCTATGAACTTGGCCATCTGCTTCATCGTAACATTACGAAATGACTCAGTTTCCACCCATTTCGAAAAATAGTCTACCACCACTACTATGAAGCAGTGTCCATTTGATCATGTGCCTGATTTCTCCAATCATGTCAATACCCCACTCTGAGAAAGGCCATGGTTCTAACAGTCCGTGCAATTCGTAGGCGGCAGATGGTTCAAGTTGTCAGGTGCCTGGCAATCGTGACAGTGCTTCACCAGCTTTACGCAGTCAGCTTCCATGGTCGACCAGTAAAATCCATGTCTCACTATCTTGCGAGACAAATTCAATCCATTCATGTGTGGTCCACATACTCCAGCGTGCACCTCTTCCATCACCTTCTGAGCCTCTTCGTTTCTTAAACATTTCAGCTGGACGCCGTTGGCTTGTCTCTTGTACAACTCTCCCCTCAAACTCACATACTGGGAAGCCAATTTCTGAAGGGATATTTTTTCTTTCTTGCCAGCTCCTTCTAGGATTCTCCACGTTCTAGATACCACAGAATGTCGTAATACCACGGCTTCCCATCGTCGACTTCTATTTCCAAGGTTCTCTCTATCCCATAACTGGGTCTGCTAGCTGTTGTCATCACAAGGGTCTCATTACCAGTTTTTTCGGGTTTTTTCCCAAGTTGCAGCTAAGGTGGCTAATGCGTCCTCCATTTGGTTCTTTTCTCGTGGCAAGTGCTGGAATTTACAGTCGGGGATTGCTTGTGCCAACTTCCTGAGATGGAGTAGGTAAGGTCTCAACCGGTCTTCCTTCAATTCCCATTCCCCTCGCATCTGTCGAACTACTAACATCGAGTCTCCATAAACTTCTACGTCCCTAGCTCCTAAGGCCATTAGTGCTTCCAGTCCAAAGACACATGCTTCATATTCGGCCATGTTGTTGGTTACCCCGAATGTCAACCTTTTGGCCATATGTAGGGTTTCTCCCTCGGAGGTTACTATCACAATTCATATTCCAGCTCCTTTGTAATTCATCGCCCCGTCGAAATATATTTTCCACCCCTGGACCGTTATGGCTTCAACCTCCTCATCTGGGAATTCGAACTTATATTGATCTCATTCTATGGGTTGTAATGCCAATAATTCTGCTACGGCTCGCCCTTTGATTACCTTAGAGGTGAGGTATTCTATATCAAACTCTGTCAGCAACACCAACCATCTTCCCAACTTCCCCACCAGCGAAGGTACTGACTGTAAATACTTTAGGGGATTCTCATTTGCTACCACTTGTATCTTATAGGATTGGAAGTAATGACGCAACTTTTGGGAAGCCCATATCACCGCCAAACAGATCTTTTCACCTCTTGATAGCGGGTGTAGGACAACAGGACCTGGGCGACGCCGTTCCTAGGCTCGCGGCACTAGTTGGGAAATACTAAATAATATGGAGTCGCCACCCGGTGTGAACCGGGACAAAGATTTAAGGCCGCACTCACCCTCGCAAGGGAAGACCTCAAACCGTTGGGTTCGGAATGGTCCCTTACTTGCCACTTGTAATGAAAGGATTTATGTAATAATTTAATCAAGCTTAAGTAACACTTATTTCCAAGAGTATCATGCTTCTAAATTCTCATATGCAAAATAAAACTTATGCACACATTTCACATATATCTCATATCTAAAATCGCATGCTTAACATATATCAAAATAGCAACAACATACAACTTTATTTGCATATTACATTCAAGAAAACACAAGCACACATATTAACCATACAAACATACATATGGGCACTTTTCCAAGTGGTACGTGGAATTGTATCCCAAGTACAGACCGCACTACCGTCCATTCGGAATCGGCTACGGAATTTACGTCTGAGTTTCCATCCGATATACCGCAAGAAATAATACTCAAATGTTATCACGACACAAGCATATGAATTGTAATTCATTAACATAGTTGTATTCATACATGTGGGGATAGCTACTAGGAAAACTATGCATGAAATCTAATGAAGATGACTCGATTCAGTGGGTGTGCGTTCGTGTAGCGTTCGTAAACACGTTCGAACGGTAAACAGAAGGTTCGCGTTCGTGTAGCGTCCGAGAATGCGTTCGAACGGAACCAGACCTGATGCATTATGAAACTAAGAAAGTGTGTGGGGCGTTCGTATAGCGTTCGTAAACGCGTTCGAACGGTAAACAGAAGGTTCTCGTTCGTATGGCGTTTGATAACACGTTCGAACGGAAATGAAACAGAATGCTCACGTTCGTATAGCATTTGTTAACGCGTTCGAACGGAAATGAAACAGAATGCTACGTTCGTATGGCGTTCGTGAACGTGTTCGAACATGAGGGAGACCTGATGCATGACAAGGCAAAATACATGCGCGTTCGAGTTGCGTTCGTAAACGCGTTCGAACGGGAACAACCTGATGCATGAAATGGGATGCAATACATAAACGAAAAAATAAGGGGGGGGGGGCGGCGAAGTACTGCCGTAAAGGTGGCCTTTTGGGGCTCTTGATCTCTCAAAGAGAGGACCTTTAGACCAACATACTAAGCCCATGCGCTCGACTGAATCATGCATACATAGAATGGAAAGCAATAATATTAAACATAGTGTGCCCGATTGAACGTATCTTGTATCCAACCGAACACACATCAACCGGCGCGGCAAAGCCTCGTGGTAAAGGGCTTTAGCCCCTCCCCATAGGGGATCTCACATCGCACTTACTAAGCCCATGCGCTCGGTTGAATCATGCATACGAAAATAAAGACAATCATATCAAACTAAGTATGTCCGATTGAACGTATTTCGCATTCAACCGAACACACATCCATCGGTGCGGCAGAGCATCGTGGTGAAGGATTTTAACCCTCCAATTAGGGAACCTTTCATCGCACTTACTAAGCCCATGCACTCGATCGTATCATACGGGAATAAACAACATGCAGAATTTAAATACAAGAATTAAATAAACCAAAACAACACAAAAAGAGAAGGTGCCGTTTACTCAAGTGGTACGTGGAGTTGTGTCCCAAGTACAGACCGCACTACCGTCCATTCGGATTCGGCTACGGAATTTACGTCTGGGTTTCCATCCTATATACCACAAGAGGCGACACTCTTCCATTCATCCAACACCCACAACACACATCGTACACACAAAAAATGCCGCAAATACAGAAAATGTAATCAAATAAATAACCAGAAATTAAATAAGAATAAGTGTGAAAAATACCCTCAGGTCTAACCTTTTAAGCTGTCTCTCGGACTCGCGTTCCACGAAGATCGAAAGGGGGTAAAGCTCCGCAACTTTTCTGGTTCACTGGTTTGCCTCTTCCTTCGCTGTTCGGCCACTCAAGCTACTGTTCGGACTCCGTTTTGCTGCCGTTTCCTTGTGGTTTTGCTGCCGTTCCCTCTGTGTTTTCTGCTTACTGTTGGTGGACTGTTTTGATGTTCTTTTTGGTGTGGTTTTGTGTGGTTATTTCAAGGATGGTAAGTGTCTTTTATGTTACTGTTTTGAGGATTTTAAGGACTGTTTTGGTGTGGTTTAGGCTGCTGTGTTTTGTGTGATTTTCGGTGGTGGTTAGGGGTTGTTTTGGTGTAATTTTCGGTGGTGTGAGGGTAAGGATCAAGGGAGTGATATGCTTGTGATGTCTAGTATTTCTTGCTATAATTCTTGTGTGAATTGTGTGTATGAGCTAGAGAGATTGGAGAGGAGGGATGGCTAGGTTAGGGGTTGTTTATATAGAGAAGGGCTAGGGCTTCACCTTGTCTCACAAGGAAGAGATTTGCTTCCAAATTTAGGAGAGATGAGAAAGGTATACACAAGATTGAGGGGGGACAAAATATTTTAAGTTAGGAAGTTGTAATATTTAATTTGTGTTGGTTTAGGAATCAAATATTTTAGATTGGTATTATCTTATTAGATTAGGAAGTCAAATATATGATTGGCTTTAATTGGTTAGGATTGATTTTAATTAGGTGTATCTTCTTTTTAGTTTTAGTATATAATATATTTAATTTGTCTAAGTTAGGCATGATTTTAGTTTAAGTTTGGTAAATGTTTTATTTAATTATTTAATTAATTTAATTATTATCTTATTTAGTTAATGTTTTAATTAATATTTATTTATTTAATTTGGATGTGTTTTATGGGCTTTGGGGGGCTAAATGGGCTGAGGTGAGGCTAGCAGCAAAACCAGAATTACCGGCACCGTTCGAACGCCTCCTCGCACGCGGCACGAACGTCCGCAATCTGCACGAGGTTCGAACGAAGTAACGAACGCAGCACCAAAGAAGACAGTGAACTTGTGGAATGAACTTGATGACATACTTTTCCGAATTTCCCCTTCCGACCTCCGTTTCCCGCAATATCCTTAGCTAAAAAGGTAGTGCCTCCATTGAGACTCATCATCGGGTTTCACATGCGAAAATGCAATGCCTACAGCGGGCATCATACGGAGCATCTTCTTACTAAGGTAGTAGACTTCATGTTCCACCCTTGTCTCATCTACCTGTACCGTCATCGCCCCCAGCGCTTCGGGTTCTATGGTTAGATACAACACCAAGGATTTGCCCGGCCTTGGAGGTTTCAGGACGGGCGGTTTAACCAAGTATTCTTTGATTTTGTCAAAAGCTTCTTGACATTGCCTATTCCACTCCACTGGATGGTCCTTCCTCAATAGCTTGAAGATGGGTTCACATATTAATGATAGTTTGGCAATGAATCGACTGATATACTGGATTTTCCCGAAAACTCTAACTTCCTTTTTTCCTTCGGTGCGGGCATCTCGGTAATTGCCTTGATCTTTTCAGGATCCACTTCTATCCCTGCCATTCCTACCGTATGCCCTAAAACTTTCTGGATGTTACCCCAACCATACTTCTTGGGGTGGATTCGGAGGTTGTACTTATCGACTCTTTGAAGGAATTTCTCTAGCGCTTCTATATGTCCGGCCCTCGTCTCTGATTTAAACATCATTTCATCCACGTATACCTCAATCTCCTTATGCATCAAGTCATGGAATAATGTAGTACTTATCGATTCATCGGAGGTTGTACTTATCGACTCTTTGAAGGAATTTCTCTAGCGCTTCTATATGTCCGCCCTCCGTCTCTGATTTAAACATCATTTCATCCACGTATACCTCAATCTCCTTATGCATCAAGTCATGGAATAATGTAGTGGCCATTCATTGATAAGTGGCTCCCGCGTTCTTAAGTCCAATGACATCACTTTTTAGCAATATGTACCTCACTCAGTGATGAAGACAGTCTTATGTTTTTCTTCTTTGACATGAAGACCTGGTTATATCCTGAGAATCCATCTTTGAACGAGTACATAGCAGATAGAGTCGCGCTATCAACCAACATCTATCTGGGGTAGTCCTTTGGGCAAGCTTTGTTGAGGTCCCTATAATCCACGCACATTCTGACCTTTCCATCATTCTTCGGTACCGACACAATGTTGGCTAACCACTCGGGGTACTTCACCACCTCTAAGAACCCCACATCTATCTGCTTCTTGACTTATTCCTAACCTTTTTCAGCCCATTCTGGCCTCATTCTTGGAGCTTCTGTTTTACTGGTCTCATGTTCGGATAAGTTGGTATCATGTGCTGGGCAATACCCCTGTCCACTCCTGGAATGTCTTCATAGGACCATGCGAATACTTTTGCATATTTTATTAGTATTCTCTCTAATTCTTTTCGCTCATCAGGAGGTAACTTGCAATTGAAATTTCCTTGGGGTTTTCACATGTACCAAGATTAAATGCATTTGTCTTTGTTGAGTCAATGTCAAATATGCTCATGTCATGCATGTTATGATGCAGACTAATAAGAAAAGACTCGAACAAGTAAGAAAAATCAATATCTTTATTATTAAAAAATGCAGGATTACAATCAAATAAGTCAGGAAAATAAACATCTTCGTAATTTGCAGTCTGTCTTCTTCCATCTTCTTGCTTTCTTCGAGCATTAGATTCTCCAACTACAGTAGTTCTTCTTCCCATTTATCTTCCTCTTTTGTAACTTCCTCTGCCTGTGGTTCTTTGGCCCATCACATCCTTGAAGATTTTGAATCCCGATACTATGATCCTATTGACTTCTATGGGTTCAGGATCTCCTTGATATCCTGTGGGTTTCACAAAGTATTCCATCAGCTTCATCCTTTTTTTCTTGGTCTTCGGCTCATTCCCATCGGATTCATACCCCAATCCTCTATTAGTGGTTTGTCCCTTGAAATCCGGTAATGCTCTTATTCTCTGGCCTCTAGCACTCAAACTTGTGCCCGGCTCATATTTCATTCTTTCCATGATCTAGCCACTTTGGGGTCCACCCATTCTTCGAAGTTTGCCGCCACTTGGAACCTTGTGAAAGGCTGTATGTTTAAAGTAGCCACATCATTGTCTACTTCAGCCCTGATGATGATGACTTCCTCTCCATGCGGGAATTTAATAACCTGGTGCAAAGTGGATGGCACTCCCCCAAGTCTATGAAACCATGGCCTCCCCAATAACAGAGAAAATGTAGCTAGGATATCAAGCACTGTGAACTCCACATCGTCTTCTATCGAGCCCACTTTGACTACTGTGATGAAAGTACCTTCGACTCCTCATTTTCTATCGTCATATGCTTTGATAGTCATGCTGGAGGGGCTTTAAATCTGTTGTCTGCTGATGAGCAGAAAATATATCAATATTGAACGCCCCTTTTACCTAATATTTTATTTAGTTTCTTGGGTCTGATGAACGTTTTGATGTGTTTTAGTTTATTTTGTAGATAAAATAAAATTGGGACTCAATGGAATTATTTAGGACGAAATGTGGATCAAATAAGGGCAAAAACTGGATTTGACATTTTGATTTTGGAGATTGGAAACTTGAAATGGCGTTCTAACGAAGATATTTAGAAATTCCAACTTTGCGCAATTGTCGTATTTTGGGCATAAATTTTTACTCTGATATCAGATTGTGGTGATTCAAGTTTCAAATTAAAAAAGACTCAAAGATCTACAACTTTGAAGTTCATAATAATTTCGAATTCGGAAGTTTCCATGACTGAAATTGATAAAATGTTCGTAAGTGTATTATGTGTAATTATTAAAGTCATTTTCAAAATAAAAAAATAAAATAATAATAAAATAAAATAAATAAAAATTGTCAAACTTCCACCAAACATGCTTGCTTGTTTGGTGGCGGATTTGGTGCCATGTTTGATGCCATGTTAGGTGCCATGTTTGGTGGAGCAATTGGTATGGAAATTGGTGGAAGCCTTTAGTTTTGCCTATAAATACCAAGCCATTTCATTTGTAAATCTCATGTTTTTCCTTAGGTTTTGTAAGGAATTTAATGATTGCATCTTGTTTGTATTTATTTTCAGTATTTTAATTATGTATTTTTATTTCTAGTAATAATATTAGTTTATTTTATTTTATTTTCTTTTATGTTTTGTAGTTAGATTTCTGCTGGGGGAAGGGTGAAACTTTATTATTTTAGTTTAGATTAATCTCCCTTAATTATAATATGAAAATTAAAATTTAATAATATAGACTAAATGTTATACCGCCTTAATGGCTGGTTTTATTTATTTGACATAATGTGACACCGCCTATATGGCCAGTCTTTATGTGACAGATGATTACCACTTATATGGCTGGTTTATGGACAAATGATATCACTGCATTTATGCTCGGTTTGATTTAAATGAAAATATGACTTAATCAAGATACCGCCCATATAGTCGGTTGGTAATATCACTGATAATTTCTATATTATAATAAGGGAGATTTCTAAATTAGAAATAGTAAGGGTGGATCCCCTAACCCCATCATTTTATTTTTATTCTAGAGAAGTGATAAAAAATAATATTCACATGCTTAATAATTGATTTATTTATATAATGGGTAATTCCTTAGTTTGTTTATTGAATCTTAAGCTTAATGCTTTTTGTTGCTTGATCACCAATAAGATTGATGTGGTAAACTTAAAATGAACTTGACGAATGGATTTTAGGTTTCAGCCTTAGATTCAATAGCTCACGATCTTCCTTGAGGATAAATAACCCTTTAATAGATTTCCTTACAGGATAGACATATACCTGTTGGGCGGGGGTAGCCACTTTTGGTACTTGAACTTAATGAATTCAGGTAATTTGGTTAACATAGACATATGATTAATTGGGTTATTTCGGTGTTTGCATCTGACCATCGACAGAGGCTTTTGCATATCTTCGTGTTCCAGGTTAGCAAACTAATTTATTACACATATATAAGAGAATCAATTCATCATTAAAATAATATTGTGTGGAATCACAACCCTAGATATTTGAGTCTTTTTTTTATTTTCCTTACTATTTTCATTTAGGTATTTATTTATTTATTTATTCAGCAAATCCACATTCAACCGACCAATCAAACAATCATTCTTTTCTCCCTTTATTAGATACTGGTAAATAAATAGTATCAATAATTAATAACAATAGAAATTAAGCCCTTATGGGATGGATATTTTATACTACTTGAACGATATGTGCGCTTGCGTTATACGCGTGTGATTACGCCGGTCAAGTTTTTGGCGCCATTGCCGGGGAACTTATTTTTCTTGAGTTATTAATTTTGAAGCTATCTAAATTACTTGTATCTAATTTTCTTTTTATCTGTAATTTTTATTTCCTTCTTTTATTTTTTAGGTGGTTGACATGGATCTTTATTGGGAGATAGAAAGATTAGGAGCTTTACTAGAAGAAGATACACCCCAAATCAGGGAGAAACAGTCCGATTTTCTAAGCATGTTGTCCAACTCAACAACTATCACTGGATGTCAGAACTAATCAATACAACATTTGCCCAACCATTTCAGAACACAATTGGGAGATGTGAAATATACGATGGTAACCACCCGAGCAATCAATGAATATACCTTTTAGGGTGGCAGAATTATCAGAATAGTTCAAGGTATGAAGAACAACCAACATATTTACTGAACCACATTTTCCATCTTATCCACCATCCACATATGATCTTCATCAAGAACCAGAACCATTAGAGGAAGATCAGTTGATTGACATGCTCAAAGATTGGCTCGAGGAACGGGAAGCTCAATTTGATGCACAATTTGAGAGTCAATCAGCATCCATACAAATGATGACGGATCAAATTAGATAATTAACAGACAACTTGAATTACATATCTCACGGAACAAATTCAAATGACATTGACGAAGCCTTCGACTACCAAGCATTTCACGATGACACTTTATCAGAGAAATAGACTTAACAGTATCAAGAACCATAGGTATCAGTTCAGGAGCCCGAACTAGAAAAATCTCAATTTGATTTTTATTATTCATCGGACTCTGATGAGGATCAAGAAGCAGAGCTGTTTGTACCAAGTGCACCAGCAATTGAGGATGAAATTATGTATCCTCAAAATGAAGATCTTGGAGCTTGCATTGCACGAATGTTTGAAGAAGAGCTTCCTCAGCCAGTCATATCAACCACAGAGGATGAAGACTTAAAATCAGACACATCTTTACATCCTCAAGTTGACACTTATGGAGCATGCATTTCACAGATGACAGATGAAGAGCTGAACGAGGAAATTCTAAAATTCATTTGTGAAGAACAAAAATGCAAAGAAAATGGAAGAACAAATGTCAGATCATATTGAAGATCTCATTCATTCAGGAGAACAATCATTGTTTTGGGGAGTACAGATCAGAGATATCGCCCAGAAGCTTGACAAAATGGAACTTTCATTCAAAGTCAAGCACCATACAAGACCTCATGATTTTCTTTCTTTCTTTTCAGGAACCATTGGAGCGACAAAGATCAAAAAGGTGGCACGAGCACTTAATGATACAAAATTCTTTTTGCCACTTTACCGTTGGAAGAGACTTTTCAAAAGCAACGCTCACGGGATTGTCTTTAATCGGACATCCAAAATCATGTTGAAACCTCCTTGACATATGGATTTTAGTCACGTCTGACTGAAGATGAAAAATTTAGCGCTAGCTGGGAGGCAACCCATGCACTTTGTTGTAATTTCTGTTTTCATATTCTGTGTATACATGTTGTAGAGTTTTTAATTTTATGTGTTAGTTTTTCAGGAACGGAGCATTTGAGAAGGAATGGTGTTTAGCAATCACAATGAAGAAAGCTAATTCATTAGAGATGGCTGAGTAAAGAATGAATTCTTGAGATGCATCTTAATGAATTTATACTAAGCGAGTGGCGTATTGCGTACAAAATTTTGTTACCTTAATAATTGATTTGATTTGCTTTTCTGTTGTAATTATCTTTATTTTCGCCGACAGGATCCAGGCTTTTTGACCTTTCATGATTTCTTTTATTGTTTAGCTAATAATCATCTTTTGGAAGATACTAGTGCTATTATTACTCACCCTTTTCAGGTGCTATAAATTCAACTCATCATTGCACTTTTGAAGGCATCCAGATTTGAGAAAGAAATACATAAAAAATGGAAGCTACTTCAAGAAGACGAGTTGTAAATATTTGTGTGTTTTGCAGTACTAGTGCTGGTTCTAAACCAGAATTCATAGGCTCAGCACAGGAATTGGGTCGAGTCATAGCTGAAAGGAACATGCACCTAGTATATGGCGGTGGCAATCTTGGACTAATGGGGATCGTTTCAAGGGCTGTACAGGAAGGAGGCAGTCAAGTCTTGGGTATCATCCCAAAACTCTTGGCAGAGGCGAATCTGATAGGACCATTAAACGGAGAGGAACTGATCATGTCAGGTATGTCCGAGCAACTGGTGGAAATGATTAACCGTGCTGATGTTTTTATTGCTTTGTCAGGTGGCTTAGGCACGATGGAGGAAATTCTTACAGTACTATCTTGGGCGAATTTAAACATACACCAGAAACTGATTGGACTGTTTAACGCTGATTGATTTTATGATTTTCTTTGTGTGTTTCTTGATGATGCCCGAAGAAATGGGTTCATTTCAAAACCTCTAAAAGAACTCATCTTCACTGCCAGAACTGACCATGATTTAATTGACCAAATCTTCGCCTTTGAATCACAAATTGACCTTATCCTTTCCAAGATCAATTGGTCCGATAATGATCGTGGTAAGAAGCGTCGGATAAATCTGGATCTTGACCTTTAATTTTCAGTTTAGATGTAGAATTCCATCTAACCAAGTACTATATTCTAAACTCTTCTTATACTTTTTAAGACATTGGGGATAATGTCTCATTTAGGTTTGGGGGAGGGGAATAGTTAATTAGTATCTTATTTTTATTGTGTTATTTTTATTACATTTTTTGTCAAAAATTTTCAAAAAATTCATAAAACAATTAAAAAATTTTACAAAAATTAAAAAAATGTTTTGTGTTTTTGTGTTTTTAATTTGATTAATCGGGTGAAATTGGTGTGAGATAGCTGTGTAAGGAATTTCCACTCCTGATACGTATCTTAACATATTTCGAAACAAGTTAATTTTTATTTATTTCCTTTTGAATTATTTAATTTGTGAATTCTCCATAAACATTACTAAAATGGATCTTCATATGCTCAGTTGACAGGTATTATCAACATGCATGGTAACATACAGACATGAGTTGTAATTGACGAGTTTGTAATATTCAGTGCTCTAGTTTGGAGGAAGCATCTAAAAGCAATGGAGAAAAAAAAAGAAAAAGAAAAAATGTTTATATAAAAAAAATGTCTGAGATCCGAGTCATTAAGTCTGTATGGATGTCATAACACCTAGTGCCCTAAAGCCAACTGGCTTAGGAGTCACTGGCCCAAAGCTCGCTACATGGATCAAAGATGTTATAAAAATAAAAAGAAACATCTGAAATCTGAGTAATTAAGTCCGTAATGGTGTCTTAACACTTAGTGTCATAAATCCAACTGGTTTTGGAGTCACTGGCCCAAAGCTCGTTACATGGATTGAAGATGTTACTTTCTTTATTTTATGAAAAAAAAAAAAGAAAAAAAATCAATTGCTAAAAAATGTGTGAATTCTGATATAACTTTAGGACAAAAATATTACTCTATTTTCAACTACACTTATGAATATTGTGGGCACAATGATTTGATTAATACCTTGTTGGTTGTGTATATGAAGAATGGTAAAAATAATCAGAGAATTTACTTATTTGGTAATTTAGAAAGAAAGAAAACATCTACTAACTTGGATAAGAAGTTTCACTTGTTTAGTCACTAACTTGTTTATTCTCTTTTCTCTTGTCTTTTTGCTTTTGTGTGCATTAGATTGACGTTTGTGGGTATCGTCATTGCAAGCCCTCACGAGACTACAACTCGTCCACTAGGGACACCTAGGGGTTTAAAGGCTGGTTGCATACGCTAAATGCAACTGTGATCCCTACGAAAGTGGCTTAGTTTAATTTTAATTGTTTATTGTATTTTATTTTAATTGTTTTCCTCGAGGACTAGCAAAATATTAGGTTTGGGGGTGTGATGAGCGGAAAATATATCAATATGTACCTCCCCTTTTACCAAATATTTTGTTTAGTTTCTTGGGTCTGATGAATGTTTTGATGTGTTTTAGTTTATTTTGTAGATAAAATAAAATTGGGACTCAATGGAATCATTAAGGACGAAATGTGGGTCAAATAAGGGCAAAAATCAGACTTGACATTTTGATTTTGGAGATTGGAAACTTGAAATGGCATTCTAACGAAGTACAATTTCAGAAATTCCAACTTTACGCAATTGTCATATTTGGGGCATAACGTTTTACTCTGATATCGGATTGAGGTGTTTCAAGTTCTACATTAAAGAAGACTCAAAGATCTACAACTTTGAAGTTCATAATAATTTCGAATTCGGAAGTTTCCATGACAGAAATTGATAAAACGGTCGTAAGTGTATTATGTGTAATTATTAAAGTCATTTTCAAAATAAAAAAATAAAAATTGTCAAACTTCCACCAAACATGCTTGCTTGTTTGGTGGAGGATTTGGTGCCATGTTTGGTGCCATGTTTGGTGCCATGTTTTATGCCATGTTTGGTGCCTTGTTTGGTGGAGCAATTGGTGGAGAAATTGGTGGAAGCCTTTAGTTTTGCCTATAAATATCAAACCATTTCATTTGTAAATCTCATGATTTCCTTAGGTTTTTGTAAGGAATTTAAGGATTGCATCTTGTTTGTATTTATTTTCAGTATTTTAATTATGTATTTTTATTTCTAGTAATAGTATTAGTTTATTTTCTTTTAGATTTCTGTTGGGGGAAGGGTGAAACTTTTATTATTTTAGTTTAGATTAATCTCCCTTAATTATAATATGAAAATTATAATTTAATAATATGGACTAAAGGTTATACCGCCTTAATGGCTGGTTTTATTTATTTGACATAATGTGACACCGCCTATATGGCCGGTCTTTATGTGACAGATGATTACCGCCTATATAGCTGGTTTATGGACAAATGATAACACAGCATTTATGGTCGGTTTGATTTAAATGAAAATCTGACTTAATCAGGATACCGCCTATATGGTCGGTTGGTAATATCACTGATAATTTCTATATTATAATAAGGGAGATTTCTAAATTAGAAATAGTAAGGGTGGATCCCCTAACCCCCAGCATTTTATTTTTATTCTAGGGAATTGATAAAACACAATATTCACATGCTTAATAATTGATTTAATTATATAATCGGTAATTCTTTAGTTTGTTTATTGAATCTTAATCTTAATGCTTCTTGTTGCTTGATCACCAATAAGATTGATGTGGTAAACTTAAAATGAACTTGACGAAGGGATTGTAGGTTTCAGCCTTAGATTCAATAGCCCACGATCTTCCTTAAGGATAAATAACCCTTTAATAGATTTCCTTACAGAATAAACATATACATGTTGGGCGGGGGTAGCCACTATTGGTACTTGAACTTAATGAATTCAGGTAATTTGGTTAACATAGACATATGATTAATTGGCTTATTTGGGTGTTTGTATCTGACCATCGACAGAGGCTTTTGCATATCTTCGTGTTCCAGGTTAGCAAACTAATTTATTACACATATATAAGAGAATCAATTCATCATTAAAATAATATTGTGTGGAATCACAACCCTAGATATTTGAGTCTTTTGTTTATTTTCCTTAGTATTTTCTTTAGGTATTTTATTTATTTATTTATTCAGCAAATCCACATTCAACCAACCAATCAAACAATCATATTCTTCTCCCTTAATTAGATACCAGTAAATAAATAGTATCAACAATTAATAACAACAATAGAAATTAAGTCCTTGTGGAATTGATATTTTTATACTACTTGAACGATACGTGCGCTTGCGTTATACGCATGTGATTACGCCGGTCATCTGCATACCCAACCTTGACAGAATCTTCAAAGGGCACACATTAATAGATGAGCCATCATCCACCATCACACAAGATGTCTTCTTGCCTCTTACTTCTACTTTTATGAATAGCGGCTTGTTGTGATTCCTCCCCCCATCGGGAGCTCTTCTTCAGAGAATGTTATCATCTGCCTACCCTCTTTTTATATCGACCCTACGAATATTTTCGGGTTTGCATCTTCAGGTACCATTATCTTACTTAGAGCTTCTACCATGGCACGCATGTGCTATTGAGAGGCGCATAATAACTCCCATATGCTCACTTGTGCCCGTGTCTTCTTCAATTAACGCAACACAGTATCCCCTTAGTGTTATCTGTATTCTCCGTCCCCTCTTAGCCTGCTTTTAGCACTTCTTTGCCTTTCTCTATTACATCACAGTAAAAACGTCTACTGCGAGTCATCCCATTTACCTCTTCTTCATCACTACTCGAAAAGTTTTCCTAGAAGTCTCTCCCTTGCTCTGTTTCATCTTCATTACTGCTATCCCATATCCCCATGCAAGAAGCTTGTTGGTTGAGAGTTTGGAGGACCAAGTTTTCGGGCAGGCCGGAGTTGATCATGTAGGTGTGTGGTGGAACGGAGTGGTAGTTGGGTAGAGGGTTTCCGTGTGTGTTGGGTTGTTCTTTTTCCGGGTCGGATATCTTATGGGTTTCAATGAGGTCTTGGATCTCATGCCTAAGGAGGGTGCAGTTGTCTATTTCGTGGCTTTTTTGCTGATGGAAGTGACAATATAGGTTTAGGTCGAGGTGGCGTGGCACAAGGTTTGGAAGTGGTTTAGGTTCTAAGGGTTTTAGGAGTCCTTGCCTCTTCAATTTTTCAAACACATTTGACAAAGGTCTACCAAAATTAGAGAATCGCCTGTTTCTAATAGCGGCGACCTCAGCAGAAGCGAGCTTGGTCCTTGAAGGCCCCCCAATGGTCTTTATATTTTGACCGTAAAACTTTATGTTCTTGTCTTTCTCTTCCTCGATATCCATGACAGTTTCTCTTAACTATCGAAAGTCGCTAATCATGGAGGTCATCCTACTCAGCTTGTTATAAATGGAGGGCTTAGTGCCCTTAATGATCATCTTAATCTGGTCCTTCTCCGAGGGCCGTGTCTACATCTTCAGAAGCTGGCTTCTCCAGCGATCCACATAATCTTTGAAAGTCTCTTCTAGCTTCTGTTTGGTGTTTTCTAGGTCACGGAGTGACAAGTCTATCTCCATGTCTGTGATATATTGGTTCAGGAAGGCCTCCGCTAATGCCATCCAGTATTCCCTGACCTTTCTCTCCAGGCCATGATACTATACTATGGGCGCCCCTTCCAGTGACATTCTGAACATCTTCTACACCTAGCGCTTCGACAAACCCACTGAACTCATCACTGAAACATATTGTCGAAGATGGACCCTAGGATCTCCATTTTCGTTGAACTTGGCCATGTCAGGCATCTTAAACTGGGGAGGCAGCTGTTCTTCGAAAGTCATCGCATCATAGTCTAATAGATCTTCATGTTTTCCATTCATTTTACGGGTAACTGACTCTACTTGTTCTCTGAGTTTCTGTAAATTTGGCTAGGACCCGGCTATCCTTTTCACCGTATACTCAGCCATGTCATCATCAAAAACAGGGATTTGATGCGTGTATGCATGAGATGCGTGCGGTTATCAAAACAGGATATACCATTCCGACCTTATTCCTCCCACATCCGTGGTAAGTCCATTTATGCCCTAGGTATGACTCATTTTATGCACCAATATGGGGTACACAAAATCGTTCTCTCATACGCTACATGGGTGAACCTTGGCTACCTCAGTCTCTCTTCATCAATAAAAGACAAGACCGCCCATTTACAAGATTGACTAAGCCTATTATGAGGATCGTGCCTGTTGGACATGTTTTTTTTGTAATTGAGCATGATTAATTGTATAAATTAATGTTTTGGAAATATTGATTTGGGTGATTAATTGTGTTATACACTTTAGTGTAATTAAATTGGGGAAATTGGATTTTTTGGAATTTAATTATTTGAGCCTTAAATTGGATTTGGGCTTGTTGTGTTGTTATTGGGCTTATTGGGCTTAGTTGTACTAAGTTGGGTTTAGGCAAGATTGGTTGGATCCAATTGGGCCCAAAACCGCATCCAAAAAGCCCAAATGCGACTAATGGACCTTTAAAGTTTAATTGGGCCTAATGGGCCAAAATTGATTTCTAGGCTTATGGGGTAGCTCCTGGATTGGATTTTGGTTA
>SKCR01047916.1:0-40828 GCA_019454045.1 Zanthoxylum bungeanum | reverse complement strand
ACAAGGTATCAACTCCTTTCATGGCAAAGTGCCATGAGTCCAAAATGGATTCCATGTATAACAACTATTTTGGATACTAGTTGTTGTACCACAAGGCATTGTGCCTATTGGTACATTAACGTCTTCAAGGAAGACATACATGGATGGCAACATACAACGTACAAAGCTAGGCTTATGACGGAAATGTAATCGTTATCAACATTGTGTTAATAACGGTTCATCCTTTTACCTACCTGTTGCCATGGTAAATCCATTTTGAAGAGCTGTTGATAACTGCGTATTTCATTTATAAATGTTCAGTTACAGATCAAAATCGCTTTCCTGAAAAGGAACCTTTTGGAGGTGATTAGAACATCCTGACGATTTTGTATAACCAACAAACAAGGTTTGCGGGTTATTCGATCCATGTTGGATTGAAGCAAGCATAAGGTTCTTGGAACTTCGTTTTTGAAATAATCATAATGGTTTATGATTTGAATCAAAACGAAATAATTCTTGTGTATATAAGGAGGTTAGTGGGAGAGCGCACTGACAAGTATATTCCCATAAAGCTATTGTGAAAGCTTGGATTTCATAGAAATTCTCCGTAGAATTCTGGGGAGTAACAACATTTATTCAAGGAATAAAGATCTACTACTGGGATAGATTTGGAGTTGTTAACACTCTCTGGAAATTGTACATTTAAAATGTACTTGATTTGGTGTCTCATACGCTTCGAGCATATAGAGTCACGATCAGGTCAATCCAAGTGATAGTCACTGGATTGAAATTAAGAATCTGTTAGTATCTTACAGAACTAAAGATGCTGTCTTAATTATGGAGTAGGAGAACTTGAAGTGACTAGGATCACTACTGCAAAGTTTCCAAACAGTTAAATACGTGGTACATAAAAGTTTGAATAACGGAACACTGAGCTGGAAATATTCCGAGCAAGATAATTGTTGCCGAATAAACAACAAATGTGGATTATTGCTACAGCTGAGGCAAGCATAGAAGCCATTTGGATCGATAATAAATCTAATTAGATTAGATATAGTTCTATTAGCGGCTGAGCTAGGCGTCAGCACAGGCTAAAGAATTAATGGTCTCATCAACGATCGATATATACTTCGATATTCATCTGATTCGTTCGGATCATACATCATGGCGATGTGATGATCGTTGTAAATCGCGTCAGATGATAATCATGCAAATCCGCTGACGAAAATCTTTTCTCATCAATTTGAGCGAACCGTACATAGTTCGGGGTGTTAGACACTCGAGTGACTGGCTATGTGCCAAGTGGGAGATTGTTGGATAATATGACCCATAGCGTCACTATTTGTACAGATCATGGTGTTGTTGTACAAATTAACTAATGTGTACAAGGAAATTGCACTCTCATCGTTTGTGATTAGATCCCCATAATATATAAATGAGAGAGAGGTCCATATGATGATTAGTTCCTGGATTGAGAATGATATGAGACAGTATCAGTCCACGAAGGATTAATCAAATACCCTAGCCGGAGTATTATCGAGACAGGACATCGATAATGCGGAATAGGCTAGTATTGCACTTGTGCGCGTTGTGAGGGCACAACGGCATAGTTATCATATATTTTAAGTATTGGATACTTAGGCAAGTGCTATAGGAGGTTGTGTTTCACCGATGGTACGGGAAACAGCTTCGCTCTGGATAGACCCCTCGGAATCTCATTGGTATTATGACTATGTGTCTATGGGAGGCCGACATCAGGGTAGGTGTATTTGGTCTTAACCTGAGACTTGCACACCGCTAATGCTTACGACAATCAATATACTTGATTGAGGTCTTCAGGGACTTTAACCGGTTCTGGTACGCCGTTTTGGGTATATTGAGAATCGTAGAGTATTGGGTGTGATGTCAAGACGGAAGTATCACTCCAGTCATAGTGGAGATGATGTCACGCAGGATACGGTATTAGTGCTCTTAAGTGTTGCGCAACCATCGGGATATTATGACTAGGTCATGCATATCCGATTATAGAGACTAGTTACCAGACATCCGACATGTGCTTCGGACGGGGCAGACACTTATCCAGCCCCAGCCCTAGCACTGACTATCCGATTACTGGGCCGATATACCACAATACTTAGTAGACTACGCCTGATATAGATCTTAAAATATTCTTATAAGAATATGTCCGGAGAATTGGGAAGACTTGGTGCTTTGCTAGGAGTCGACCTTGTCTCGTAAATCGTAGAACGTAGTACTTGGTACGTACGTGATTCGGATACTCCGACGACCGTATTTACTGCCAACATATCCGGGGATCTCATGGTCGCTTCCCAATAATCCACCAATGACGCATAACTCGCACTCTTAAATAATCTGGGATTATATAGAAGAGAGAAAATTAATCTGGGATTAATTATGGAGATATTTTATCTAGGATAAAATATCGTCTAGAGAGAGATAATGATTAATTTGGAATTAATCGGTAAATAATATATTCGATATATTAAATGAAATTAGATTTCGACGCGGAATTAAATTAGATTTTAATTCGGGGGGACGAATTAATTTAGAATTAATTCGTTAGCGACGTGAATAGTGAATTCGCTAGGCGTAATCACTTAATTATGACGCGACGGAAAAATCGTTAATTTGGAATTAGCGAACCCGAGCCCGAGTGTGATTGCGAGCGCATTCGTATTTCGAATTCGAGTGCGGCGACGCAAGTCACATCAAGCGTCAAATCATCCGTCACATCAAGCGTCAATCAAATGTCACTTTGAGTGATGTGATTTGATTGATGTGATTGATTGATTGATATACACACATCAAGTCACTTTAATAAAGTGAAATGAATAGTGATGTGAGTTGTTAGAATAGTGTTTGGAGGGAAAAAATCATTTACTTTTGGTTTTAATTAACAATTGTAATTTTTAATTATTTTTCCTGGAAAATATATAAAGGCATTTTTGGAAAATGCTTTACCAACTAACACACCAATTTCTTCTCTCTCATTTTCCTTCTTCTAGTCACGCCCAAAATGTTTTTCTTCACTGGTTTTGAACCAGAAATGGCGTGAGCAATGAGAAGCAGAGTGAGTTTTTGTGGCAAAAACGCAAGTGCTGCAAACACTTACGAGACTTGCGAAGGTGGTAGGGAGGTTCACCCATGATCCGAGATCCGTCCGATGAAGCTAGGAGCTCCGTTTTGCAGCTCAAAATCAGAAAATGGAGGGCAGTGAACTGCATGCAGTGGGCGTCCTTGGCAGTGAGCAAAGTGGCTTCATTCGTCTTCAAATCGTCTCAACCGATCGATGTGAGTATTTCGCTACCTCCATTGATGTATTCACACATGATTTCATTGCTTGTTTGATCTTGGGACCTAGAATAAACCTAACACGAAGGGATGCATCGGCTGTCGTGTATCCAGTCTCGTCCTAAGAGCATATTGTATGATGTCTACCCATCTATGATAAAAAATACTACTGTTTTCGTAACACTTCCCACTTGCAAGTCTAAAGGAATAACCCCTTTGGCCGTTGTCGCCTCTCCATTAAAGCCGGTAAGAACCACTTCCGTAGGGAGGAGGTCTTCTTCTGACCTTGCCAAGCGTCCTAGCATCCTAACAAGTATTGCATTAATGGCCGCCCCATTATCGATCTATACTTTGGTGATAGGTATCCATTAGCCTTGCTTTCATGTACAACGGCCTTAGATGATTTGTTCATTGTGGTGGTGGCTTTTGGAATATCACCTTCCCTGACAGACCTATCTTCATGGCTTGATCGCCCTCATTATTAGCTTGAGGCGATTTCTCTTCTATGTCTCATCCAGATGGTAGCAACGTGGCTGGTGCACCTTGGAGAGACGTTATTGACGATCAGTCTCCATTTTTTCGGCTCTGGTGATGGTCCGTTTTACCTTAGGTGTCCCATACAACGATGAATGGATATCGTCCCAAATTCTCTCCCCACGTCCCGACTGCAGGATTGCCGGCCTCATACAATTCTTTGAGAAGCCGATTTTGTGAAATTCCTTTTTTTCTCGCTTTGGTTTTGATGTTTATTTCTTCTTCTATGTCGGTCATTTCCTCATCCGAATTCTCCCTATCCTTTATTGAGAGCGCTACAAATTTGGTTTTGTTGCCCTCATAGACGTCTTTGCTTGTTCCATCTTCTCCGCTGTTATCCCCCTTGAATTTCACGGGCAACAAGTAATGGTTGGCCACAACCGGTGGCATACTGCCGAACTGAATGACGATATGAGGTTCTTCGTCGTCTGTTTCATCCCGCTTTCACCTGTCAAACTTGGTGCGTTCATCGCCGCTCATCACTGTTTTTTTGCTGTCTTCTGATTTCTCTACGATGCGAGGGCTACGGCCCGGGGTGGCCTTTGCTTTGCCTTGTTCACGCATCATCCGGCCATAGTTTCTTTGATGTCGCCTTAGCTGCGTCCTCGTCATATCGTCCACGAGGAAATAATTCTTACCCGGACGCTGTCGTGACAGTGACCTTCGGTACGAATGCCATATATTGGGCCGATGAATTTTCGGCCTAAACGTTCTTGCGTTTTGGACGAAGTTTGAATTTTCCCCATAGAATCTTGGGGTGAAAGTCTGTGGCTGCCATGCTGGCTGACTCTTTCTTCACTGGCCTTTCTCACGTCTCTTCTAACTCTCTCATCCATTCTATATTATTCTTGCATCGAATACAAACATTCAGCCGTTCTCCATGCTTTGACGGTGCCTTAATCCTCTCTAGAGCACTTGGACGATGATGGTGCTGTCCTTCGTCTAGAACTAATTTGACCTTCGACAGATTCATCTTGGCAAGGTCTGGGTTGATCATGTTCAATTCCACCGATTTTGGAAAAGGGTTGTTATCCACTTCCATCTTTTTCTCGAACGTAATTCGTCCAGATTCTATGGTGTCCTGTAAAATATTTCGAAAAATAAGACAATTATTAGTTGTATGAGACCATGCATTGTGCCACTTACAATATTTTTTACTACCGATTTATTCGGCTGTTGGCAACGTATGTCGATCGCTCAAACTAATTTGTTTATCTTTATACAACTGGTCGAATATTGCATCTACTTTAGTAATATCAAAAGAGAAGTTCCTACTTTTTTTATCGTTCTTTTCATTGGCTTGGGGCTCTGCCCACGTCTTACAAATGTAAGGCTTCCCCTTAACCAATTCGGCCAAACATAAGTCGGCCGATTCAATGTCTACTTCGCCCATCTCATAATCAATGTTTCTGTAATACGTCCCTTGACTCGAATTTTTTATTTGCTTCTCTTCTCATAATAAATGCTCATAACGCACCACACTAGTGGTAGTTTGAGGAAGGTCCCAAAATTCACGATCCTGAAATTTCTTTTTTAGATCGAGATTGAGGCAACCTTGAGCAATTCTCACAAATTCCTTTTCGGGCAGAGGTACGTAACATCGGCCTCGGGCTATCTTAAACCGTTGCAAAAATGTCTCGGCCCACTCTCCTGGCAATTGTCTTAGGTTTGCCAAATCGGCCAAGGCCACTTCAGATTCGGCCCTGTAAAATTGCGCATGGAACAATTGTTCCATTTGCTGCCAACTTTCTACCGAATTGGCCGGCAGACTGACATACCAGGAGAAAGCTACTCCTGATAATGAGCCATGAAATAACCTCAATTTGTGGAAATCATTGACTTCCTCACACTGAAGGGTAAATCGCCCTATGTGTTCCATGGTAGAAACCTCCCCAGACCCCGTAAATAGGGAAAAATCTGGTATCTTGTAGTTTCGAGGCCACAGATAAGCCACATCGATCCAATCAGGATACGACTTCTAATATCATGGCCGAATTGGCCGTAGGCCTAGACCGAATTGGTCTTGAAGGATCTCGGTCATTTGTTCCCTTAATATATCGTTGCCATTAAGTGGCACAGCTATGGGTAGATGCTGCGGTCCTCTCAAAAGTAGGACATAATCGTGATTCTGCCCCTGAGAAGCCTGGATGCCCTGAGGCAACATCACTTCATGTTGTGCCATGCTTGGCCCTTGGTGCATATTTGGCCCTAATTGTGGGCCATTGCCCCAAAGACTTATTCCTCCCCTGAGAACCGTAGGGATGTTGGTCCCTTGCGCAGGAACATTACTAGGGCCAGCTTCCTGACTGCTTGGTGCAGGGAGGGGCGTGTTCCACGGTAGCGCTGTCCCACCGTTCACACATTTGGCCATTAATTCATTTAACGAGCTTAGATGTTTGGCCATGTTTTCGTAATGTGAGTTGCTAGTTGATACGAATTTGTCTATGACATGCGCATTTTAAAGCCTAACCTGTTCGACAACATCCTGCGTGAATTCACCGAACAATGCACTACCGCGTTAGGGCCGAGCTCCCTCATAGGTTCGTATCGACTAGCGTCTGCAAGACCCTCGAAATGGCTGACTACGACTGGAACGTGGGGCTGGTTGGTTTGCTCCAGTCCTCATTCCTCCGTGCTCGAGCTAGTTTGAGCGTTTCTTTTCGGAGGCATCTCCATTATTTACACCAATTTCTCCCAATGTGGTCGCCAAAAACTGTTTGCGCGATTTTTGTGCGCGAAGAAGAAAGAAAACGTGTAAGGTTCAAACCTCCTGAGACAAAGTCCCAGCAAGGGGTGTTTGATTAAGTGAATAAGCCTCCAAGGGGTGCAAGCACACAATTACAGTCCTAAAAGTTATAGAAACTAAAAGATAAAAAAATGCTCGTTTGAGTCTTCATTTGATTGTCCTTTTCTCTCTGTCTGAGTGAACTTTTATAGTGGAACTTTGTGGGTCTCAACTGCTTGATCGTGGATTGAGTGAGACTTATAAACTGCTTGGGCGATCCCAGTATTTCCCTGCAGCTGCTGGATCGTGCCTTTAACCATTGGGTTGTGCGTCTCAACCGCTTGGTTGTGGAGGGAAAATCGTCCAACTGTTGTGATTGTGGAAGCAACTGATCATGCATGTTCATCCTAACCGCTTCTTCGGTCGTCTCGACTCTTCGTCGCTCTTCGCTCTATCGTCCTTCCTTCCTTCGTTTTTTCCTTCGTCTTAGGGCGATTTCGTTCTAGGGTGACATTATTTCCTTTGTCAACAGTAACATTAGGATTTTGTACAATAACCTACCTTTTTGTTAGAATATTTCTAAGGATACAAAAATTATTTTTTATAATGTGTTACTTAGAGTAATCACGGAAATTATTTTTATATTGAATGTTTGACACGTTATAAAAAAAAATACAAATATTGAAATTTTATTTACCGTTCTACCCAAATATTACATAGTGTATTAAAAGTGTAAAAAAATGTCCACATATTTTGTAACCGATGTATACTCAATATTTGACATGTATTTCAATCGTATACTTAAATTAAATACACTTTATAAATTTTTTGGATAGACCGGGTGAACAAATTTCATGATTTATCTATTTGTGATAACGTATCAATCTTTAAGTATACATTGATAATTTCCCTAAAAATAAAAAAAAAGTAATCAATACGAGTAATATACCATATACTCAATCAGATTTATTTTAAATGTTGACAATCGTAGGATTGCCAGTACTAGGACATTAATTTACATGCAGATTAGATTAACATGTGTTATGTCTGATCTCTTGGTGAATGGAGGTAATTGATCTCATATGCTACTAGTGAATGGATTTACTTGTTGGAAAATAAGTATATTAAATGGGTCCATTAGAGAACCCATAAGAAGTGTTATCCATGTGTCTATAGAAGTATCTAAGTATAAAGATGGTGTGAGTGCCTCTTAATTTGAGATCTCCATGATATTTTATTTATGGATCATATATGCATTGACACAATACCTCCATATAGTGATTTGTCAATATAAGAAGCATATGAAGGTTGTGAAAGATCAATAAACATTCACCACTCTAGATTATAATAATATATCTCAATTGTGCGTATTGGCATAAGTGATAATGTAAACAGATGACCACGATGAGTGAGTTTTAAAAGAAATTTCAGAAACTCTAGTTTGAAGTTATCAGTTTAAGTCAAAAATTCTAATAAATATGATTATTAGAGTTAACACTAATTTCATACTCTAGTATTAAAGATGAGATATAGTTATGGTAAAATGATTGTATAAGGTAATCGTTTATGAAATATATTTTAGTTGAATTGATATTTTTTTCTCAATTAAAGGTCATAATGTATCGCTAGAGATTACTTTTGATCCATAATTATATGGTTTCTTAATTAAAGATAAATGATTTATTAATTTATTATTTATCTAGACTTATGAAATATATAACTATATTTATTGCTAATGTGGGCGGTAAATATGAGATAGAAAAAGAGTGTTTGTTACTTTCAATTTGTTGGGCCTGATCTTTATGAAGTTCAATTGAATTCAGAGCTTGGTTCTAAAAGCTCTCTGCAATTTGGGCTTGCACGAGCGTGTTGTTTGGTTAGGATTTTATCTTCCTTATTTTATGTTTGCAATTAAATTGCTAATCCAAGAGTGTAATATGCTTATGCGTTTATTATATTAGTGAGTAATGAAATCTTCCAACCAACCTCGTTCTCTACAAGCTCATTGGCTTATATAGGGACATAAGTGTGTAGGTGTTGATTTCTAATTGACACTTGTCTATAACAAGATTGTCCTTCATATGCATGGTGTACATCTGGCGTGATACATGCTCTAATATGACATTTAGTGTAATTACACATGTTAATATACATGTTAAAACATGCTTGCATGTTAAGATTAGTTGATTGTCATTAAATTCCACTAATCTCATATGGAGATATATGAGACATCACATACTTTTGGGGTACTAATGTCGAGGTTGGTATGCTTCCGATATATTATGATGGGTTCCAAAGTGAGTCCTTTCGGAATAGGCTTAGATCGAATAAGGCTCAACTTGGAATTTCTCCACTCCAGATTGATATGATCCCAGAGTGATGTTACTCCGGAGGAATGGCACTCTAGGGCCGAGATATAACATCTTCGATCAAACCCTAGTCTCTTTGGAAGTCTTTAGACTCTGTGGGTCAGTTTGTCTTCTCCTGTCTATTAATATTGTAGTATCATGACAAATGTTGTCCTCTCATTGGACCCCGGTCTGCATGCATCAGTTTCATTGAGGAGGCGTGCTGAGGAAGATTCAACTGCATGTCAACATGTGTCCCTGATGGTAGGACTAACTCTGAGCACCTACAACTAATATAAGAGAGAACTTAATGGGTCACACGAAAAGAAGTGAAGACAGAAGAATGAAGGAGATGAAATGTAGAAATAAAGATTAAGGACTTACTTTAAGTTGATAATTTTTTTAAGGACTTAATAGATTATTTTTTGAAACTATTGGTAAGAAAGCAGTTACAGACAGCAACAATAATGATATTTAAAAATAAATAATGGTAGATGTACCGAATGAATATTCTTTCAATATATAATCACAATTTATATTGTGATTTTAAATTAAAATTAAAATTTATTAAATAATATATTATATACAGATTTAAAATATAATTTTTATACTCATTACATATTGAGTGAGTACATGTATCCCTACTATTTAAAAGTATATGAATGAGTATCCACTTGGTTTGGTTGGTTGCACATACAACGCGGTAACATGCAATGCATGCATAAACTTCTAATTCTGATTCTGTGGCCATCAGTGATTAGGACTTGTCATTGCACTATCAAGTTTCAATTTCAAAATTCATTCAAACTTTACCCTAAATCGTGACAGCTTGCATGCAAGCCACACAATTTCATAGAGGTCCAATAATTCCTCAAATTGTCCGAAGCTATAACATGATATTATGATCAATAATTAGGGTTGGCGAATGAGTCAGATTTTAAAAAGTTTAATTATATTTTAAATATTTTTTTATTTAAATTATGGTCTGAAAAAATACATTAAGAATATTAATTCAAAATTTAGTAAATTGAGTTTTTTTAATATCTTGAAAATATTAATAAGTAATACTTGAATTTAGGAATAAATTTTTCAAAATTCGGCTCATTAACCAACTCATGAATTTTATGTGAGACTAGTACAGTTGATAAAATAAGTTAAATAAAAATAATAAATTTGAAGTTGGATACTGCTAATATAATTGAGGTGTGAATTAAGTTACCATCAAATTATAATGATTAAAAAAAAAAAACAACTTTGCTACTTTATCAACTAGAATAACCGATTCTAAGAGGGAATACTTTATCTTATATGTACTTATCATGAACCAAGGTTTTTTTTTATATTTGAATCTCTTGCACAATTTTTAAGAGATTTTATTGATTAAACTAATTATTTACATATTGTAAACACTGTATTTTTATACATAACTTGATGATGAGTCTCTTATGGAAACACACCTGAAAAGTTTGAGAAAGTTGTCTGGTTCAGTGCTGAAAGGGAAAGAAACCCCATAAAATCCAAGAGTTAGCCATTAAACCCCTCCACATGTCTCATATGTTTGGCCAGACATCTCCATCAGATCGGCTGGATATACGTCGGGTTTTCAGTTTTGCAGAAGGATTCAATCTATTCATTTTTAACCAATTTCCATAAAAACTTACTTTCATTCTTAACCGATTTCCTGAATATATGTATCTTTTCATTGTTAATGAAACCTTACTCACTATAAAAAAGAGATCAAAACACACAAAGAGGGGATTCGAAATCAATTATTTTGAACGCTCAAGAAATTAAAACAGCAACTTGTTTCTTATCTCCATCAAGAGATCAGACAGCCGAACCAAACCTTCAAAGGTAATCTCGGAGCCGAGTTACACTTAAGAGTACGACTGGAGTGCCCCAAAACCTTAAAACTATGCATATTTTACTATCATTCTAACGCCGTATATCCAACTGGACATCACGTATGTCTGGCCGGACATGCACTTGTCATACAGAAAGTCTGGCCACTTAATTGGCTACATTTGGCTACCTGTTTTCTATGGTATATAGGATGGAAACCCGAAAGTAGATTCCATAGCCGATTTCGAAGGGACGGTAGTATGGTTTGCACTCAAGATACAATTCCACGTACCATATGAAAATGTGTGTGTGCAATTTTATTTTTGTTTCTCATCATTATCATATTGTTTCTACCTATTTTAGTGTTAACTGTTTATTTACTTTATTTACTGATTTACTCTTCATCTAACTATTTATGGTGTTATTATGACTATTACTTGGACGTAATTCTGAGTCTGCGATCCTATTGGCTTATACTGTAAGTACAGCCAGCCTCCGTACAGGTCCGACCAGACATGCAGAGACGACATATATGCGGCTAGATTTAATACATGTCCAACCGAGTTTGTTTTATGTGTTATTGTTATTGTTTCTTTATTACTTTTATTACTTCTATGGATGTATGCTTGTTGTGTGAAATATAAACAGTTTTGTGTGATTCTTATATTATAAGACATGTGGATCCTTTGTTGAGTTTGGATATTATACTTGCATCAGTAAGAGACTATTCCGAACCCAAACGGATTTAAGGTCGGACCTTGAGATGGGTGTAGTATGGCTTTAAATCATTCTTAATGTCTTATATTGGGTGACAACTCATTTATTATCTGGTTAGTTCCTCGTGGACTATCCGTACTCTCTACGGGTTGCGAGCCTAATAGTGTCATGGTCTTCGACTTTATAAGCATAGCGATAAACCTCATTTCGCTCCTACAGATGGTGACTCCACTGGGGATAGAGAGTCGGCCCTGAAAATATGCATTGTAGTATCCATGGCAAGACTGAGGTGAACCATGCCTTCATTTGTTTTTTGCATACCTCCCAAACCTGATGGCGTTGCATATCGTGAAATCATTTTCACTCAAGGCAGTAGATCGCTATGTGATGTTAACCATCACTTGTTGTCAGGTACTCTTGAGGTATAAAAAGGACGCATTCATTAGTGCATTCATTAGTCGTTCGAACTCTTAGGGTAGATAGATCTAGTTATGGACAATCCTTCACTAATGAGAGCCTAAGCCTAATCCTAATAACCCACATATGAGCCCATATATTTTTTCCTTAGGAAAATCCTTCTTAATCCTTGTGATTGGGCCCTAACTATTTGAAGTCATTTGAACTTTTACCATAAGATGTAAACTTATTGGGCTTTTTCAACTAGGACAAATTTACATTTTCGTGATAATACCCTCAAAGACTTTGAAATGTTAATGGGCCACCATGTATGAACCTTGTTGGGCCCATAATGTTTAGTTATAATCCAAATATACCGAACATGAGTCTGATACTTATACTGGCTTTCATCCAGAAAATTACACCTTGTTTTGGCCCATTTGGATATCCTTAAACATTTTAAGCTCATCCCAAAGCAACAATGATTACTAAGATTCCAATTCTTCATTTTGATATAATGACACGATCCCCATATTAGGCTTAACCATTTTTTTAAATTTGTGACCTTTGTCTTTTAACAATAGAACGGAACCACAGTAGCCAAGGTTTAACCCTTTAGCATAGGAGAGAATGAGCTTATGTACCCCATGTTGGTACATAAGTTAAGCTAAACCTAGGACATATATGAGACTTACCACTGTGTGAGAGAGATAAGGTTAGAAGGATATATAGTGATGTGTGAACACCCATGCATTTCATACATCTCATGCATTGCATACATACATGCATCATGCTAATCCTTTTTATGCAGCCATTATAACGACACGTTGGGTTAGAGAGGAAGGTAGATTGGTAAAGAAATTGATAGAAAATTCAGAAATGGCCAGCAGTGACAGTTCTCGAGTAGGCAATTGGGAACCACCGTGAACAAAATAGCAGAACAACTGCAAACCTTGATCAATACCATGGCCAATCAGATAACAATCCAGACAGCGGGGGCCGAGACTAGTGAGAGAGGCGTGAGGAGCCTGAAAATAAGACAACTGAAGAGATCCCTGCCGTGGATAACGATGAAGAGGACATCACATAATATGCTGCGGGGAAAATGGCCAGGTTCTAAGTCGAGGCTGAGCTGTTAGTGTTCCTAGAACATGCCAAGGATCTAATAAGAAAGAAAAGGTGTTCATAAATTCATTATAAGTTGTGGAATTACTTACAATGAATGGATTTGAGCTTTTAAAATTTTGAGAAGAAGAAGATCTCCAAGATCTTTCCTTTCTTGATTCCAAGCTTTGAGTTGGTTTCCAAGATCCTTCCTTTGATGATTCCAAGCTTTGAGTTGTTTGAATGAAGATCTCCAAGATCCTTCCTTTGATGATTCCAAGCTTTGAGTTGGTTTCCCTATCACCTTAGTTGATTCCATGAAGTGATAGCTTTGTTGATTTTGCAACAAAATCAAAGAGATGGAGGAGGAAGCTCACGCCCCTAGCAAGGATAAATTAGGGTTTCATTTGTTTCAAGTGTTGTATTTACACAAGTGAAGAGAAAGAGAAGGCTTTTGGTAAAATCCCTTTTACCCTTTTCACCTAAACTAGGTGGTTGGGTAAATGGTTTTACCAAAACCATTACAAGGTGGTTGGATGGTAGGTGGCTTGGCATAAATGCCAACTACCCTCCCAACTACCACATGTGAAGTGGGCCCCACATTTAAATTCAAAATTCAAATGGATTCTACGAATGTTTGCCGCGGCTCGGATTCGTTTAATCCGATTAAACGAATTTCCGTCGCTAAATAATTAAATCTAATTTAATTAAATGACGACGCCTTGTAAATATATTACGAATGCCGTTTACGAATTAATTCTAAATTAATTCGTTCTCTCGTATTAAAGTCCAACTTTAATTTCATAATGAAATCCAATTGATATTAATATATCTGATATATTAATTTTAGCCCATACGAATAAATTAAATAGAAAAATCAAATTTAACTATTAAATTTATTCTACCGATTAATTCCAAATTAATCGCGTTCTCTCTCTTCCGAACACATTTAATCCCAGATTAAATAATACCTCAATTAATCCCAGATTAATTTTCTCCATCTTAATTAATCCAAGATTAATTCTCTCTCTTAATTAATCCCAGATTAATTCTAATTTGAGTCAACTGTCATCGGTGAATCTTTGGGAAGCGACCCAAGAGATCCCTGGATATGTTGGCAGTAAATACGGTCATCGGATTATCCGAATATGTGCGTACCTCTACCACGTGCTTACCGATTTACAAGACATGGTTGGCTTCTAGCAAAGCACCGTGCCTACCCAATTCTCCAAAAATATTCTTACTGGAATATATAATCTATGTCAGGCGTAGTATACGTAGTATTGCATATTGCGATCCAGTATCTAATGTCACGTGCTAGGCCTGGGGCTGGAATGTGTCTGCCCCGTACGAAGCACATGTCGGATGTCTGGTAACTAGTCTCTATAATCGGATGAACATGACCTAGTCATATCATCCCGATGACTGCAGTACTTAAGAGCACTAGTTCCATATCCTATGTGACATCATCTCCACTATGACTGGAGTGATACTTCCGTCTTGACATCACACCCAATACACTACGATTATCAATATACCCAGCAGAGGCGTACACAGAACCGGTTAAAGCCCTGGACGACCAAAACTAAAGCATACCGATTGTCGCAAGTATTAGCGGTGCAAGTCTCAGGTTAAGACCAAATACACCTACCCTGATTTCGAACTTCCATAGACATATAGTCATTCTACCAATTGAATTCCGAGGGGTCTATTCAGAGCGAAGCTTTTTCCGCACCATCGGTAAACACAACCTCCTATCACACTTGCATAAGTATCCAATACTTAAATATATGAGAACTATGCTGTTGTGCTCCCACAATGCGCACAAGTGCAATACTAGTCTATTCCGCATTATCGATGTCCAGTCTCGATAATACTACGACTAGGGATATTTAATGATTAATCCTTCGAGGACTGATACTGTCTCATATCATCTCAATCCAGGAACTAATCATAGGGACCTCCTATCATTTATACATCTAGGTGATCTAATCACAAATGATAAGAGCGCAATCTCCTTGTCACATAGTTAATTTGTACAACAACACCATGATCTGTACAATAGTGACGCTATGGGTCATAACTGTCCAACAATCTCCCACTTGGCCTATAGCCAGTCACTCGAGTGTCTTACACCCGAACTATGTACGGTTCGCTCAAACTGCTGAGGAAAAGCTTTCATCAGCGGATTTGTATGATTATCGTCTGATGCAATTCATTCGATCATCACATCGCCATGATGTATTATCCGAACGAATCAGATGAATAGTCGAAGTATATATCTGGATCGTTGATGAGACCATTAATTCTTTATTCTGCGCTGTAGCCTAGCTCAGCTGCTAACAGAACTATATCTAATCTAATTAGATTTGTTAATGACCCAGATGGCTTCTATTGCTGCCTCAACCGCATCAATAACCCGCATTTGTTGTTTATTCGGAAACATCATCTTGCTTAGAAGATTTCCAGCTCACTGTACCGTTATTCAAACTGTATAGTTACGTTGTTACGACTTTTAGTCGCTTAATCGGTTAGGAAACTTACAACAGTGATCTCAGTCACTTCAAGTTCTCCATCTCCATAGTTTAAGACATCATCCTTAGTTCTCTAAGATACTAACATGTTCTTATTATCAATCCAGTGACTATCACTTGGATTGACCTGTTTGTGACTCCATATGCTCAAAGCGTATGAGACATTAGGTCACATACATTTTTCAATGTACGAGTTCTCGGAGAGTGTTAACAACTTTAAATAATCCCAATAGATCTTTATTCCTAGAATAAAGGTTGTTTCTCCCAAGAATTCTATGGAGAATTTTCATGAAAGCAAGCTTTCACCGATTGTAATGTGGGAATATCATTTCCAAGAAATGACATATCATCATTATTTAGGACAATCACTTTCAGTGCGCTCCCACTAACCTCCTTATATACACAAGAATCATTTCTCGTTTTGAATTAAATCATAAACCATTATGATTACATCAAAATGATAATTCCAAGAACCTAATGCTTGATTCAATCCAAACATGGATCGAATAATCCGCAAACCTTGTTTGCTAGTTTTGATACGACCAAATCGTCAGGATGTTGTAAACATCCTCCAAAAGGTTTCCTTTTCAGGAAAGCGATTTTTCGGTTCAGCTGCCATATTTCATAAATGAAACATGCAGCATCAGCAAGCATTATCCAAATGGATTTAATGTGGCAACAGGTAAAAGATTTCATTGTAATCAACACAATGTTATTAATGATATCTTTCGGCTACAAGCCTAGCTTAGTATGTTAGTATGCTGCCATCCACGTATGTCTTCCTTGAAGACTTATATAGTACCAATAGGCACAATGCCTTGCGGTACAACAACTAGTGTCCAAACATAGTTGTTATACATGGAATCCATTTCGGACTCATGGCACTTTGCCATAATAGGGAGTCGATACCTTGTATCACTTCCTCATACGTAGTCAGTTCGTATTCCTCAATAAGATTGACATCTTATGAGGTGAGATCAGAAACTCATACCTCAGGTTGTTTTCTGACTCTCTCCGACCTACGTTGTTCTTGTGTATTCGAAGATTATTGGAATAGCTTCATCCTTGATGAACTATTTATGTTCCACTAAGGACTTGGTGCCTTGAACTATATAACTCCGATTTTTCATCGAGTTTTACTATCCTCCCACTTACCACTGCATATCGGTATTCCTCTTAGGAAAACCGCATGGTGAGCAACAATTACATTGTTCTCTAGTGAGTTGTATAAGTACTATACTATGGTTTCCTTAGGATAACCAATTACATTAGAAACTTATCCAATTTGGGTTCTGATGAGTGGAAAATATATCAATATTTACAGCCCATTTTACTTAATATTTTGTTTTGTTTCTCGGGTTTGATGAACGTTTTGATATGTTTTAGTTTATTTTGCAGATAAAATAATATTGGGACTTAATGAAATCATTTAGGATGAAATATGGGTCAAATAAGGGCAAAAATTGGAATTGACATATTAATTTGGAGATTGGAAACTTGAAAGGGCGTTTTAACGAAGTGCAGTTTTGGAAATTCCAGTTTTGTGCATCTGTCGTATTTTGGGCATAACGTTTTACTCCAATATCGGATTGAGCTGATTCAAGTTCCAGATTAAAGAAAAATCAAAGATCTACAGCTTTGAAAGACAAAATAATTTCGAATTCTGAAGATTGCATGCCCGAAATTGATGAACCATCCAGAAGTGTGTTGTGTGTAATTATTAAAGTCACTTTCAATCATTTTCAAAGCAAAAAATAAATTAATAAATAAATAATAAAAATTATCAAATCATCACCAAACATGATAAGAAATTATTGGAGCAATTAATAATGGATTTGGGGGAGCAATTAGTGGAGTAATTAATAATTGATTAGGTGGATGATTTGATGGAGGCAAAATTTTGCCTATAAATACCAAGCCATTTCATTTGTAAAATTCATATTTTCTTCTAAGGAATTCCTTAAGAATACTAAGAAGATTGTATCTTATTTGTTTATTTACAGCTTTTAGTAATTAATTTCCGCTTTCGCACTTTTTTTTCTTTACTTTTCAGTTTTTACTTTCCGTAATTTACTTTTACGCACAGTAATTTATTTTCTTACTTTTTACAGTTTTACTATTCACCATGAGGAGGTAACTTCCCCAGCTAGGGTGAAAGGTAATTCTTTTACTGTTATTATTTAGATTAATCTCCCTTAAAAATAATATATTCACTATTTAATTTATTGACTTAAAAAGGATACCGCCAGATTGGTCGGTTGGTAATTCATTTTAATCTGGTTTAAACCTGACTAATCAAGGATACCACCAGATTGGTCGGTTGGTAATTAAATTTTCTTACCGCCTATATGGCAGGTTTATTTTGGTTCCGCCTTTATGGCTGGTTGGACTTAATTTGACTTAATCAGGTTACCGCCTATATGGCTGGTTGGTAAAATAATCACAAGTTAATATATTATATTAAGGAGATATCTAAATAGTAATAGTAAAAGTTGATCATTTTACCTTAGCATTTTATTTTACTTTCAGCTTTTACTTTATGTCTTTTACTTTTCAGCATTTTTACTTTATATCTTTTACTTTTAAGTTTTACTAGCCCTAGTTATGTGTTAGTTATCTGGGGTGTGATGAATTCTAATATCACCGGTTTATAAGGGGTTATTCTATAGTTTGGGTAATTTAAAGGTTTACTTATTAAGTCTTAAGCTTAATGCTTCTTGTTGTCTGATCACCAATAAGATTGATGTGGTAAATCTAAAATGAACTAGACATAGGGATTTTAGGTTTCAGCCTTAGACTTAATAGCCCACGATCTTCCTTGAGGATAGATAACCCTTTAATAGATTTCCTTACAGGATAGACATATACCTGTCGGGCGGGGGTAGCCATAATTGGAACTTAAACTTAATGAATCCAGATAATTTGGTTGACATAGACATATGGTTCAATTGGGTTAAACTGGGTATTTGCGTCCTACCATCGACAAAGGCTTTTGCATAATTTCATGTTCCAGGTTAGTAAACTGATTTATTACACAAACATAAAATAATCACTTCATCTTTTAAAAGATATCAGAATGATTCACAACCCTAGATCTTTGTGTCTTTTGTTATTTTCCTTAGTATTTTCTTTTGTCTTTTTATTTATTTAGCAAATCTACAATCAACCAAATCAATCAAGCAATCATTCTCTTCTCCCTCAATTAGATATCTGTAAAGAAAAAGATTCAATAATTAATAACAACAGTAGGAATTAAGTCCTTGTGGGATCGATATTTTTATACTACTTGAACGATACGTGTGCTTGCGTTATACGCGTGTGTTTACGCCGGTCAGGTTCCAGTTTGGTATCATCCAAACATATGCCTAGCATTCCCAAATCATCAGGAGTGAGAAAGCCCAGTTTCTTTCCTGTTCATATCTAATATGAAATCTGTCAAACAGATTTTTATGGAACCTTATTCAAAATAAGTATTGCACTGTTAATGCTTATCCCTTTTGAAGGAAAATGGTAGCTCAGAGCGACTCATGATTAACCTTATCATGTCCAAAAAAATTCGATTTCTCCGTTCGGACACACCGTGAAATTGACGTGTTCCGGGAGGAGTCCTCATTGAAAGAATACTATACTCTTTCAAGTATATGAGAAACTTATTGCTTAAGTATTTTCATCATGGTCAAACCGTGATTGTTAATACTTTAGCCGATCTGTTCGTCTATTTCTTGTCGAAACTCTAAAAGTTTTCGATTTGTGTTCTTCAAAAGAAACACAACCATAACGCGATGCCACATCCGTAAAGGTCACGAAATATTCATATCCATCTTAGCCTAACTAGACATGGGCCCACTTACGTCACTATGAACAAGGGCTAATAGATCGGTGGCACTTATACTTTTACCAAGTAAAAGGTTTTTTAGGCACTTTGCCCAATAAACTAGATTCGTAGACTTCATTTGAATGGAATCAAATCCGTCCTAGTATCCACTCTTCAAAAGTGTGGATATACGAGTCTTGTTTGATTGTGTCACAGACAACACTGCCACAAATAAGTCTCATCTGATCAAATCAGTTTGAGCTATTTGTTTGTCATGTTATATGTTTGAGATTTATTTATATTCAAAATATAAATACTGTTATTCACATCTAATGTGTTTATCTCAATATCATCTTTATAAAATAAAACACTTTAGTGTTCTAGAATATAAAGGTGTACTCGCAACGAGTTATACTCGATATAGAGATAATGTTTCTAGTCAAACTAGTTACATAATAACAGTTTCCTAATTTAAGTACACACCCGAAGGGTAGTTCCTAAACTTAGGTATCTGCGGTAAAACAGTGACTTTCGTCCCGTTTCCGATTCGCAGATTAATTCTCAATTGAAGTCAGTATCCTGCTCATAGCAGATTCTGTACATCAATGCATATTTATGTATCACACTTAGTATTTAAAATCCAATTTTAATACTAGTAGTGAACATATTTATGACAAACATATTTGAAGTCAGAGCCTTGCTCGTCTTCAATTCCTTCATGTCTGCTTTGTCCATACGGCAATCACGCTTCAGTGATCCCATTTGCAACAGTTTAAGCAGACATCTTTGGATATGTCATTTGTCTTCCTAAAAGACAATAATGATTTTGCCTTTGCCCTTTTCTATATCCCAGAAGCCTTTGGCCAAGCCTTGGGTTTCTAGAATATCGAAGTAAGGTGCGCCTTGCGCTATTTGCCTTATTGCAATCTTTGGCTTTATCTCCTTGAGAATAGCCATTAACTCTCCAAAAGTTATTAATTGCAATTTAATACTTCTAAGATCTAAGAATAGATTTATGAAGATCCTTCCATTTCTTCATCATACTTTAAGGATCTAATCCTTAGTTCTGATTAGGAAATTAAGGAGTCTTTATGGAAAGCATAATGGATTAAACATTAAAGTTATCATCACATGAATCTTCCAAAGATCATGCTCTACTATTTGCTAACTCCGGGCTTAGGCCTAAGATGTTATTTTATCAAATAAAGTAACTTCTTAGTTTCAGGACTATCCTGAAATTTATCCCAATTTGAAAATTAAAGTCGTCTAAAAACATTTTCCTTAGGATAATGTTTTAAACACTAATCTTTCAATTTAATCTTGATTCTAATAGTCCAACTATTTAATCAACGATTTCAGGTACAATCTAATGTAATGATTACTATAGTCTAACTATATAACTTATTACAATTTTATTGGTTAAAATCAAATATATATTGATTACTATAATCCAATTATATAATCATTATAATGATCGGTAAAATTCAAATTTATTGATTACTATAATCCAATTATATAATCAACTATAAATGAAGGGTAAAATTCAAATATATATTGATTACTATAATCCAATTATATAATCAATATAAATGAAGGGGTTTGAATACAGTCCAACTGTTAATTAAAACAACAATAAATATTAGTCCAACTAATATATAATTTATTTGACGAATGATATTTGATTGAGCGCGTATGGCAAGTAACTAAACAATATTGCAAATCTAATACTTGCCTCCCACTATTTTTCTGTGAGCCTCTACCCTCTGTGAGTACTCGGGAAACCATGTTTCCTAGTGGGCTAGGATCCCGTTAAATAACACACAATCTTGACTTTGGCCAACAAATTTTATGATACTTAACTAGGTAGATCTCTAAGATCAATTGGATCTCATCCAATTCCTAGATCCAGTAGGTGGACATCCAAGTCCGAAACATATATCTTATATATGCCAATATATCAAATATATTACCTAACCTTTTTCCTCTTAATCAACTAAGCCTTGGCTTTGGCACAACAAACTTAATGATCCCAGTTAAGCGGAACCCATTGACATGGAAAGCTTCGTAATCAATGTCGATGGACAAGAAGTGATCTTGACTTTGGCCAACAAATCACGACTTGGACAAGACACCGATATGGAACAAAACTCTCATGATTCAAAACACATCCGTAATTGACAAAGGTCTTGACTTTGGCCAACAAACCAATGCCAACTTTGGATCTTGAGTAAGAATCACTCAACGGAAGGAAAAACGCTTAATATGTTTTGAGGGTTTTTCGCGTGCAAATTGGCAACCAATTTATTATCTTTTTTTAAGGTCTCATCATCATACACCCTTAAACATGCATTCTAAATACATAATAAAGCGCGTATAATAAATAAATTAATAATGATATACGGATGGATATGTCACAATTGTTCCTAGAACAAATCACTCACTTTCCTCTTCCCCGGCTAGAACTATTCTAACTTCTACCCAATTATAAAATACAATAAAGAAACCTCATTTACATTGAAGGAATTGGTGAGAAGAGAAATACAATGAGAAATGAGATAAAAGGCTGGACACGCAGGTCCAATAAATAAATTCTAATTTATTACAATTTCCAAAATTGCCCTCGCCCTTCTAATATCCATCTGATATACATTATTCATACAACCCATTCATGTATTCATACAAATCATATTATTCAATCAATCTAATCCAATAAATTAATCTTTGAATTAATGACCATCCAATGTTCAAACAACGATTTGATTTGCATGAGTCAAACTCGTTTAAGAATAAATACTCAAAGTAAGTATTCTTGAATTATATTGAACTACAACTTTAAATCCAATTTATTTGTATTCAATACTAATTCCAATTTAATTCCAAATTAAATATATACACTTACTTATAAGCCTTAAAGACTTGGATTCCAAATCCAATCTTAATGGGTCTCAAAGGCCCAATAACATCCAATGTCATTTTAATTAAAGTCCAATGGGCTTTTAATTAATTCTTAAGGCATGGGCTTTGGCCATAATGGATCAAACCCAAAATGCCAAGGCCCAATAGGAATCACCCTATTGCCTACAAATTAATGTAGGCCCATTAGGCCCAATTAAATTCTTTAAAGGGTCAAGTGATATATTTGGACTTTATGGAATTGATTTTGGGCCCAATTGGATCCAATCCAAAAGTCCAAAACCAAACTTAGTCAAACCAAGCCCATTAAGCCCAAATACACACTTTTAGCCCAATTCTTAATTAAAGGCTTATTAACATAATTATAATATTCCAAATATCACAATTACTTTAATTAAAGTGTATTAGCCATGATTAATTAATTAAACTCAATATTTCCAAAATACCAATTAACTTAATTAATCATGCTTAATCCATCAATTATGCTTAAATAAGTTGAAGCCAAAATTCATCATTCATGCTCAACACAAAATTGAATCCAAAACACATCATTTCATGCTCAACATGCTCTTTGATTTTAACATAAACTTTATTGACTTTGATTCCAATCCAATCAAACCAACAATCAACATTAAAACTGCATTTAAACACATCATTTCATGTTACAAAAATCAAAAAACTACAGTCCACTGTACAGTGAAATTCGAATTCGGCCATGGAAAGTAATTTTTAATTTTGATTCATTTGATTTGTTTCAAATCTAATCATGCATAACTCTAAGTTATCATATTCTAAGCATGCTCAAAGCATCAATTTGAAAGAATCATGTTCAAAACATAAAAGCCCCAAATTTTAGTCTCATGAACCCTAAAATTTTCATGCTTAAATTGGTCTGGTCTACCCTTGTTAGTCTAGACATGCATAACAAGTATCTAATTAAAACAAAAAATGTTCATAAATTCATTATAAGTTGCGGAATTACTTACATTGAATGGATTTGAGCTTTTAAAATTTTGAGAAGAAGAAGATCTCCAAGATCTTTCTTTGTTGATTCAAGCTTTGAGTTGGTTTCCAAGATCCTTCCTTTGATGATTCCAAGCTTTGAGTTGTTTGAATGAAGATCTCCAAGATCCTTCCTTTGATGATTCCAAGCTTTGAGTTTGTTTCCCTATCACCTTAGTTGATTCCATGAAGTGCTAGCTTTGTTGATTTTGCAACAAAATCAATGAGAGGGAGGAGGAAGCTCACGCCCCTAGCAAGGATAAATTAGGGTTTCATTTGTTTCAAGTGTTGTATTTACACAAGTGAAGAGGGAGAGAAGGCTTTTGGTAAAATCCCTTTTACCCTTTTCACCTAAACTAGGTGGTTGGGTAAATGGTTTTACCAAAACCATTACAAGGTGGTTGGATGGTTGGTGGCTTGGCATAAATGCCAACTACCCTCCCAACTACCACATGTGAAGTGGGCCCCACATTTGAATTCAAAATTCAAATGGATTCTACGAATGTTTGCCGCGGCTCGGATTCGTTTAATCCGATTAAATGAATTTCCGTCGCTAAATAATTAAATCTAATTTAATTAAATGACGACGCCTCGTAAATATATTACGAATGCCGTTTACGAATTAATTCTAAATTAATTCGTTCGCTCGTATTAAAGTCCAACTTTAATTTCATAATGAAATCCAATTCATATTAATATATCCGATATATTAATTTTAGCCCATACGAATAAATTAAATAGAAAAATCAAGTTTAATTATTAAATTTATTCTACCGATTAATCCAAATAATCGCGTTCTCTCTCTTCCGAACACATTTAATCCCAAATTAAATAATATCTCAATTAATCCCAGATTAATTTTCTCCATCTTAATTAATCCCAGATTAATTCTCTCTCTTAATTAATCCCAGATTAATTCTAATTCGAGTCAACTGTCATCGGTGAATCTTTGGGAAGCGACCCAAGAGATCCATGGATATGTTGGCAGTAAATACGGTCATCGGATTATCCGAATACGTGCGTAGCTCGTACCACGTGCTTACCGATTTACAAGACATGGTTGGCTTCTAGCAAAGCACCGTGCCTACCCAATTCTTCAGAAATATTCTTACTGGAATATATAATCTATGTCAGGCGTAGTATACGTAGTATTGCGTATTGTGATCCAGTATCTAATGTCACATGCTAGGCTTGGGGCTGGAATATGTCTGCCCCGTACGAAGCACATGTCGGATGTCTGGTAACTAGTCTCTATAATCGGATGAACATGACCTAGTCATATCATCTCGATGACTGCAGTACTTAAGAGCACTAGTTCCGTATCCTACGTGACATCATCTCCACTATGACTGGAGTGATACTTCCGTCTTGACATCACACCCAATACACTACGATTCTCAATATACCCAGCAGAGGCGTACACAGAACCGGTTAAAGCCCTGGACGACCAAAACTAAAGCATACGATTGTCGCAAGTATTAGCGGTGCAAGTCTCAGGTTAAGACCAAATACACCTACCCTGATTTCGGACTTCCATAGACACATAGTCATACTACCAATGGAATTCTGAGGGGTCTATCCAGAGCGAAGTGGTTTCCGCACCATCGGTAAACACAACCTCCTATCACACTTGCATAAGTATCAAATACTTAAATATATGAGAACTATGCCGTTGTGCTCCCACAATGCGCACAAGTGCAATACTAGTCTATTCCGCATTATCGATGTCCAGTCTCGATAATACTACGACTAGGGATATTTAATGATTAATCCTTCGAGGACTGATACTGTCTCATATCATCTCAATCCAGGAACTAATCATAGGGACCTCCTATCATTTATACATCTAGGTGATCTAATCACAAATGATAAGAGCGCAATCTCCTTGTCACATAGTTAATTTGTACAACAACACCATGATCTGTACAATTAGTGACGCTATGGGTTATAACTGTCAAAACAGAGCTACAAAAGTTAAAGGAGCAATTGGAGGTAATGGCCCAAAAAATAAAGTGCAAACATGAAGACTTGTTGGATTATAGTACTATGGCCTTTAAAGAACAACTGCCCACCCATTTTAAGATGTTGAAATGACGACGTTCAACAGGAACGTGGATCCAAAAGTGCATCTTTGACAACATGTATCTTTGATGAGTGCGACGGGGCTATCCCAACGCCAACTGCATAAGATGTTGGGATTTCATTAGATGATGCACCTTTTATATGGTATCGGAATCTCGGGAAGAAAGTAAAGGATGATTAGAGAGCCTTGGCTGAAGCCTTCCTTAACTAGTACATCACAGACATAGAGATAGACACTCCGTGACTTATAGAACACCAAACAAAAGCCAGACAAGAGCTTCAAAGAGTATGTAGATCGCTGGAGAAGCCGGCTTCTGAAAATACAGATGCGGCTCGCAAAGAAAGATCAAATCAAGATGATAATCAAATAAACTAAACCCTCCATTCACAATAAGTTGAGGACGATAACCTCCATGATCTCAGATTTCAGACAGTTGAGAGAGACCGTTATGGACATAGAAGATGAAGTAGTAGAGAATAAGAAGCTCTATAACCAAGGGCAAGAAAAGATAAGCAATGGGGGAAGTATAGGAAATGGAACATGGGAAGTAAAAGTCATCCATGAGTGACACCTCTCTAACATGGGAAAATCGCTAGACCCAGTACTTGAAGAACTGAAAGGACGAGGTCTTTTTAAGCCGTTGGACCCACAACAGAAATCGATGACTATATACGGCAACCCGACTTACTATTGTGTATTTGACCAGTTCTGTGATCATGAGACCGAAAGATGTGCTCGTCTAAATTACGAGATTCAGGACTTGATCGAAGCTGACAAGATACCTGACCCTGAAGAAGCTTCGACCATGCACTGACCGAATTTTAGATCATCAAAAATTACATTGCATCTTTTTTTCTTGTTATGTAATGAATTTTTCCTAAGTTCGATGATAATAAACTTAGTATTTCTCAAGAATATCTTATCCCTCGAAAATTGAGCATGTTTAAATTAAGGTAATTCTTTAACTTTGGAATCACTAGTAGAATGCCATCCAAAATATTGCGCACTAAAACTTGCACATAGAATTGTATTGCTTGCTTAGAAAGAAATTATAGTGGCACAATTTATAGAGATAGACGAAATACTTGGTACTCATTTGATTCATTTTCAAAAGTCAAAAATAAGATGACGCTAGGTTAAAGATGATATAAAAATGAGGTAAACATGAGAGAGTGAAAAGAGAAAAAATGGAAAAAGGAAAAAACAAGATAGAAAGGAAAAAAAAAGGGTGAATCCTGAAAACTACTATGTTGTTTGAATTATTTAGTAACCAGGAGTATTGTGAACCCCATGAGTACTTTTGCATCAAACAAAAACTCAAATATTGAGTATGCAAAGCAACTTGAGTTAGTGAAGTTGTTGAGTAACCATGGGCTCGCATCACAAATGTGAAGTCTTTGCGTCAAAAGATAATTTGATGACTTAAGGAAGCTGGGGATAAAAGATAAGCCCTACGTAAAATAAATTTGTGGCAAACTTTTAAAATCTCGTTGATCCTTAACTAGGTGTTAGCTTGTCTAGGAAAAGGAAATGATGAAATGAACTAAAGTGTTAACACTAATCTAAACTTAGCACCAGCATAAACCAATCTGGTTTGCACGTAATTCTGTGTAAAAGAATCACACACATACACAAAGAAGCATTTGAAAAGTGAAACCTTTGATGGGATTGAATTTTTGATTTAGGCAATGTTCACACTTTGAAAAGAGACATGATTTTGAGAAGAAAAAACTTTTGAGAACATAAAAGAGTTATTGCATGATAAAAAAAGAATTTGAAAAGTAAGATCGATAACCCTGAGGGACAGCCTGGACAAAAATAAGAAAGACTTGACGATATCTCCATGAAAAAACATCACGACTCTTGCACTCCTACAAGCCGAAGAATAGGCAGTCAACCAAAGATTATTTGCACACAAGCATAAATGCATACATACAGATAGACCCGACCATCGGTCATGTTCCGGTTAAATCCTTCATTTTTGGAAAAAAATGTCATGGTCTGGTTTCTAAATGAACCGAACCGGACTGGATCCAAACCGAACCTTAATATTACGATTCCACATTATGTGGAACCCTAACCGAACCGAAATAGGTTTTGGTTCGGTTTTGATTTTGGAACCAGAACTAAATGGAACTGTAGCCTTATGGTTCCATCTGGTTCAGTTTTGGTTCTGAACCAAAACCGAAACCGTGGTCGGGTTGATATACAAATAACCTTGCTTTTGTAGGAAATTGAACAAACAGAGGTAAAAAGCTCAAAAAATGGGGTATGCTGCGAGAGCCTCTAAAAAATGGAGTAAGATATATAACAATATGTTACAGACAAGAGTTGAAGCCTCCAAAACATGGAGCGTCCGATAGTTAGAAGGTCGAGACATGTTAGGGCGAGGCCCACCTAAAAGAAAATATTGTGGGAGAAGACCACCTAGACATGATAGCTGGGGCTGACTCCTGTTGCTCGATTAGGCTTTAGATACCGAACAGAGCTGACAAAAAATGGATCAATATACCAGAAGACATTGGAACAAGATGCCATCGATTGATGGAGAAACATGTTGAGTGCCTAGTGTTACGTGCTCAAAATAGATTTAGACTACCAATAGATTTGGAACACTAACAGATTTATAAAGTTGTACGATAATTGGAATGCCACTAGATTTAGAATGGAATTAGAACACTGAAGAACTCTAAACCACACATGGATTTGGAACGCCAATGGAATTAGAAAACCACATGAATTTGGAAAGCTGAACATAATAGAAACGTTACAGATTTGGAACGCCAAGAGATCTAGGAATGGATTAGGAACGTCAGACATATTTGGAAAGTAGAACATAATTAGAACATTGATGGGTTTGGAATGCCAATGGACTTAGAATGCCAAAAGAATTGGAAATGGGTTTGGAACGCCAACAAATTTAGAAAGTAGACGGAATTAGAGCGCCGAGGGATTGGAGATGAGTTTGGAACACTGACAGACTTGAAGTTTTTCAAGGAGACTTTTCTTTACTATATAACAAATATAAAACCCAGGATTCAAAATGTTTGCAATCTTTTCCCAGTGTGACCTATCTACCACACATAGTTTTCACATCAGAAACATTTTCTGTTTGGTGGGTGCTAGCTAGTTGCCACACTTTCTGTCATTTTGGAAATTTTCTAGGAAAGTTGAATTATTGTAATCCCATTTGGGCCCTTTAAGTTAACCAAATTCCAAAACAAGAAAAGTTAGATCCTTCCTGGAATCCCGGGACCCTTGTGGCAGTCACCAGCTTCTTGCATAGCTCAAAAATAACATCATTTTTCCACTAAATTTTGCTTCTTTAATAATTATAATGTTTTTGTTTTTTTAATATCTTCCGAATCAATACACATTGGGTGTGTTTGGTGTGCAACATTACACAATATTAGGATCCTATGTAATATTAACTTAAAACATTTGGCGACAAAAAAATTTAAATTTTTTTTTTCTTCTATGATCATCAATATTATTTTATTTATATTAAAATTAAAATATTAACATTAAAACATATTATTAAAATATAAATATAATATTATAAAATTATAAAATTATTATTAAAATTTCAAAAATTAATAAAATATTAAAAATTTAATTAATATTAATGTTATAAAAAATATAATTAAAATTAATAGTAATTTTAAAATAAAAAATAATATTAAAATATTAATGTTAAAAAAATATTATTAAAATATTAAAATTAAAAAATTTAATTAATATTAATATTAAAATATTATTAAAATATTAAAAATATTCTTAAAATCTTAGAAAACTAAAATTAAAGTATTATGAAAATTAAAATATTAATATTAAAATATTATTAAAATATTAAAATATTAAAATTAAAGTATTTATGAACTATTAAAATATTAAAAAATTAATATTTTAGTATTAATATTAAAATCTTAATATATTAAAAAATTAATATTAAAATAACAATAATTTTAAAACAATAAAGTGTAGTACCAAATACTGTACAACATTAATATAATACAATATTATTATAAAACACTTTAACACAGTACACCCTACATTAAATAATACAATACATTATCTCGAACATACCCATTATGTTTACATGAATTATTAAGTTCTATACGATGAGGGATCCGATCACATGCATTTGTACCTACACCTCTTAAATTCCACTTATGATGGTGATTTACAATTATAGCAAATAATAATAATGATAATAAACTGAATTATACCAAGTCCAAATTGTAATTCAAGTCCTTATAAAATTAAAAGTTTTGTTACTAAATCAACAAAACAGTACGAACCACTCGCTGAGCCTGAGTGCACACTAAGATTTATTGTGGCACCGAACAAATTCAAATCAGAAGAATGAAAATATAGTGATTGTTAACATAGCATAATACTGTAGGAAAATTTCTAATATTTATAACATAAGTAAAAACATAATATGTAGGGATATGTCATTTCACTACAAGAATTATGGCTTTTAGCGTCCAATAATTTAGCGTCGAAATAATTTTCGACGCTAAAAATCATTTTTGCGTCGTAAATAATATTCGACGCCAAATATCAAGATTTTAGCGACGAAACCAATATTCGACGCCAAATATTCAAGTTTTTTGTCGAAAAAAATTATCGACGCTAAAAGTACACTTATAGCGTCGAAACATATTCGACGCTAACTTATTTTACTATTCCAATAATTTTTGGCGCTAAATGTTATACTTTTAGCGTCAAATATATTGTCGACGCCAAAATTATACATTTAGGGTCGACTAAGTAGCGTCGCTAAAGGTTTAGGAAGATTCCACCGACAATCCTCTGATCTTTAGCGTCTAAATTTATGTCGACGCTAAAAATTGGACATATAGCGTCGAAATAGTTTATTCGACGCTAAAAATAACAACAATTAGCGTCGAATTTATTTTTTCGACGCTAAATATAGATTAAAATGCAGAATGCCACCAACCCTTCTCCCCCTCTGTTTTTTCTCTCATTCTCTTCATTTTCATCATCTGAAATCTCAGAATCTGTCATCTGCAACCTCACAACTCTCCTACAAATTTTCAATAAAATTGTAATCAATTTTCCATAAGGTAAGTCTTCTTTTATATTTCTTTATTATTTTTCAATTTTTATGATTATGTTTTTATATACTTTTTGTTAATGGTTTATGGTTCATATATGTAGATTAAGTTAATTAATTAACTAAATAGAATTTTTCTGTAAAATTATTACTTTATCAACTAATATATATGTATATGCTTAAAAAAATAATTAATGAATTAGTAATGTTGATGAATGTAATATGATATTTAATAATTATATTATTATATTTAGGTATTTCGCTTAAATGGATAGAAATTGGATGAGCTCGCTGGATAGATTGAGTGTTGAATATCATAATGGAGTGTATGAGTTTATGGAAGTCGCAAAGCAACACATTGATGCAGAAGGTCGTGTTCGGTGTCCATGTGCAAATTGTTTGAATAGGAAAAGGAAACGGTTAGATGAAGTTCATAATCATTTATACATGCCAGGAATATCACTAACTTACCGTACGTGGATTTATCACGGTGAGCAGTATAATTCTCAGTCACGGTTTATTGATTCCGATGAAGGGAGCAGTAGTTATAATCAACCTGTAAACGATGAGATAACCGATGCTTTGCATGACTTACAAGGTCCACAACTTGGTCATAGTGTCAGTGGTGACATGCCAGTGTTAAGTGGAAATGATCAAAATTATTTAGTGAACTACTTGATGAGGCAAAAAAAATTCCATTTGAAGGTGCTGGAATGTCGATCTTGAATTTCGTTGTGAAATTATTACACATTAAAGTGATCAACAGAATGACCAACAAAAGTATTGATATGATGCTAGAGTTACTGGCCAAATGTTACCGGTTGGAAGCGAATTGCCTAAGTCGTACTACAGGCAAATAAAATATTGCGTGATCTGGAATGAGGTATGAATCCATTCATGCTTGTAAAGATGATTGTGTATTATTTCGTGCAGAATATGATTCACTTTAATATTGTCCGATATGTGGTGAAAGTCGGTACAAAGTCCGTGGTACGGGGAAGAAAGTGCCTCAAAAGATATTGCGATATTTTCCTTTAACGCCCAAGCTGCAGAGATTGTTCATGTCCACGACACATAGCAACTGACATGATGTGGCATCATGAAAAGAGGATCGGTGCAGAGGGCATACTTAGACATCCTGCGGATGGAACCGAATGGAAGGAATTTGATGACATGTACCCCTGTTTCGCTGAGGACCCCCGTAATGTCAGGTTAGGTCTTGCCTCTGATGGTTTTAACCTATTTGGGATATGTACAACTCTTATAGCATCTGGCCCGTTATTGTTATTTCATATAACTTACAACTTACCTCCATGGAAATGTATGAAGGATCCGTTCATGTTTATGTCATTGCTTATCCCTGGTCCACGTTCCCTGGTAAAGATTTGAATATTTACTTGAGACCATTGATCGAAGAGTTACAAACATTATGGAATGTGGGTGTGCATACCTATGATGCAGCTTCCGAGCAGTATTTTCAGATGCATGCCGCATTATTATGGACCATTAATGATTTTCCAGTTTATGGTTCATTATCTGGATGGAGAACTAAGGGATACATGGCATGTCCAGTTTGTGCGGGTCAAACACATTCGCAACGATTACGGAATAAAATAGGATACACAGGGCACATGAGATTTCTTGAGTTGAGTCATCCTTGGCGGAGGAGTAAATTATTTAACGGTCAACATGAACCTCAGAGTATGCCCAGTCCATTGTCTGGATTCGACATAGTTTGCCAACATCAACATCTCAGAGACAGTACAACCAGGTAAACATCCTAATAATAGAGATAAAAATCGAAAACGCTTACCTGAAGAGTTGAATTGGACAGGAAATAGTATTTTCTTTGAGTTAGAATATTGGGGGACTATGAGTTTGCGACATAATTTGGATGTAATGCATATAGAAAAAAAAACATTTGTGAGAGTTTAGTGGGCACACTATTCAATATTCCGGTAAGACAAAAGACACTGTAAATGCTAGATTGGACCTACAAGATCTTAGAATTCCTAGTGAATTATATTTACAATTCACTTCTCGAGGTCTTATTAAGCCACCTGCTAGTTATGTGCTCACTCAATCAGAGAGAAACTCATTCTGTGATTGGCTGAAAATGGTTAAATTCCCTGATGATTATGCATCGAATATTGGGCGTTGGGTCAGAGATGATACAATAACGGGATTAAAGAGTCACGATTGTCATGTGCTTCTCGAGATTCTCCTTCCTGTTGGCATTCGACCTTATCTCCCCCCGAATGTATGCGACGTCGTATTTGATCTATGTGGCTTCTTTAAACAATTATGTCAGAGGACATTAACCACAACTGTTATTGACGAACTTGAGCGAGGAATCGTGATAATCCTATGCAAGCTGGAGCGAATTTGCCACCCGTTTTTTTTGATGTGATGGTACATTTGGCCGTGCATTTACCGGCTGAAGCTAGAAAGGGAGGTCATGTCCATTACAGATGGATGTATCCCATTGAAAGGTACTATATATATACAGTTTTAAATATTACATTCTTAAATTTTTACTGTGCATTGAATTTAGTTTTAATGCAAACTTGTTGTCATATCCGCAGGGCTTTGGGAGATTACAAACAATATGTGAAAAACAAGGCGAGCCCTGAAGGGTCAATAGCTGAAGCTGTTGTAATAAGTGATGGAGATGCAAGTAATTCGCAAGATATCACAGTGTTCCGTCAAAATTGCAGACCATTTGGAGCAGTAGGTGTCAAATTACTAACCCTTCAGGAAGTTCAACGTGCGCATTGGTTTATATTGAGTAATTGTGATGAAGTGCAACCGTATTTAACGTAAGTTTTTCTGGTGCATAACCATAGTATTTTTGCCATACATTAACCTAACTCATTTTTTGTAGGCAACATCTAATAATGCTACAATGTGGTGGTGACCATAACGTTGATGAAACACACAAAAAAAGAATTTCCTAAATGGTTTGAGACAACTGTAAGGCCTAACATTTTATATTTATTTTTATCCTAACATTACATATTGCAGTTTGTTATATTAACACATCTATTTCTCTCATTGTTAGATTAAGAACCAAGTGCAAAATGGTCAATTGGACTCGTCATCCTCGTTGGTTTCTTTGGCTTATGGGCCTCAAAGGCAGGCTTATGAATACAGTGGATGCATTGTCAAAGGAGTTAGATTTCATACAGTGGATGCATTCTACGGAGTGTTGCAATCGGTCATTGAGTTGATATACCGACCCAGACGACATATTGTGCTATTCTACTGTAAGTGGTTTGACACAAATGCCAGAAAGAGGAGAATTCAAGTTAGTAATCATCTAACGTCAATTAATGTTCAACGTTTTTGGTACAAGAATGATCCATACATTTTTTGTACCCAAGCACGTTCAGTGATATATATATCTGATCCAAAGTTAGGAAATGGATGGATGGTGGTAGAAAAGTTACAACATAGGGCATTTGGGACACGCAGGAGAAAGATAGAGTTGACATATCAGATGAAATACAAGAAGTCTCCGGCAACTTCGAAGTTCCTGAACAGATATTTTATGGACCAACTGTCACCGTTCCTGAAAATATAGCATTAACACGAGATAGTACAGACGTTGAGATAATTCCTCATTCTGAAGTGAGCGTTGAAGTAGCAATGAAGAAGAATTTGACACTGAAGATGACTTCGATTACAGTCACGAATCCTCAAATACCGAAGATAATAATGATTAATGAAGTTAGTGTATTTTGTGATTGATGAATAATTTTCTGGATTATAATGTATGGTTGTTGTTTTTAATTATTATTTAAATATGGTTGTTTTTAATTATTATTTAAATATGGTTGAAAGATTGTCGTAATTAATTATTAATAGTATAATTATCATATAATTGTTATTATTATTTTTAATGGTAGACATTTAACGTCGAAATATAATAATCGACGCTAAATGTAAGACATTTTCGACGCTAAATGTAAGACATTTAGCGTCGATTATTATATTTCGACGCTAAATAAAAAAAAATTAAATTTCCAAGAAAAACAACCCTAATTTTTTTATAAACCGCCAACTTTTTAGCGTCGAAATTATTTGCTTTTAGCGTCGACATTATTCGACGCAAAATTTAAATTTGGCGTCAAAATATAATCGACGCTAAATGTCTTTCATTTAGCGTCGAAAGTATTCAATTGCGACGCTAAGTAAAAAAATTAAATTTCCCAGAAAAATAACCCTAATTTTTTAATAAGCTGCCAACGTTTTAGCGTCGAAATTATTTGCTTTTAGCGTCGAAACTATTCAACGCTAAATGTCCATTAAATCCCTAAAACCAGTGTCTTCTTCTTTCTAGTCTCAGACGATCAAAAAACGCCCCTCTCACTGTCATCTGCACGTATTCTCGGCTCCAACCACTCTCTTCAGCAAATTCATCGACTTTACATGTAAGTCTCATTGCATGTTCATTTTCAATTAGGTTTTTGTTGCTATAAAGCTTTTCAATTAGGTTTTTGTTGCATTTTGAGATAGTGATGATGATGATGAAGTTAGTGTATTTGATGATGATGATGAAGGGGTGTGGCTGATTTTGAATTAGGTTTTTGTTGTTTGAGAGAGTGATGATGATGATGAAGTTAGTGATGATCAAGAGAGTGATGATGAAGATTGAAGTTAGTGTATTTGATTTGGCTTATGAAGGGGTGTGGATGATGAAGGGGTGTGGGCAGAACAGCAACAAATTCTGCCCAGAACAGCAGCAAATTACTGCTGTTCTGGGCAGAACAGCAGCAATCACAACAACAATTTCCTGCTGTAGATGTTTGCGGAGAGTTGTGGAATTTGAACTATTTTTGTCGGTTCGTTAGCATTTAATTTTATGTTTTTATTTGCTTTTGTTCCTGTCTGATTGTTTAGTTATATGAAAATATAATTTGATCCTTTGAAGTTTACACGTGTATTTAAGGATCTCATGCTTTTATTTTGGTTTACATGTATTAATCATGCATGGCTTATTTTATCCTTTTGTCATGCTACTTAACCTGATAATTCTAGTTGTGTGTTTGTCTTTGCTTTGAGCTTTTCCACTAAAGATTTTCTGTTATGTTGTCACAATAAATTAAATGACATTTAAGATGCAGTCGTTTAGTTTGTTAGATTGGATAGATCATCTTAATATGTGTTGATGCAACAAGCTTTGATGGAGGTTGTAAAAAGAGATGATGTGGCTGCCTGACTTGGTTTCTCCCAAAACCTAGGAGCTACGTCTACTGTTCTGCTGCTCCATGATTAGGCAATGTCACTACATCAACACAAAGTTGTATTCTCCTATGGATATTCTTCTATAGATGCATTTCATAGGTCTAGATAGTAGAAGAGCTTGTGAGTGCCGTGAGGGACTAGAAGAGCTTAAGGGTTTGGAATTGCATGGCTTGTGGTGAATTTGGCGTTGTTTGCTTGTGGCTATGTGAGTGAGAGCTTTGTATATTTTTGTTTGTGATTCTTATATGTGAGTAAGATTTAGGTGAGCGAGAGAGGGAAGGCCAAGGCCGAGAAAATTCTGATTAACATTAAATTTTGGAATGTGTTTGGTTTTGTTAAGTTTAGTTTGGTTTGGTTTTGTAATATAATGTTCATACATATACTATAAAATGCATGTGTTTGTTTGGTTTGGTTCTATTACATTCAAAATGGGGTATGCAACTTTTTGTGTTTTTACAGATGGCACCGGGCAATCGCAGACGGGCTAATGCGACTCCATCTACATCAGCAATGACAACTGGCCCTGGTGGAGCCTCTGCTCGCACATGTGAGTCCAGTACAGTGAAGGGTCGAGGACGCACCCGTGGCCTGGGGTGTCTAAGTACGTTAAGACTCACGGTCGTATCCGGATTGAGATATCAGATGATGGACACAATCAAGTCGAACAACATAATTCAGTGTTTAATACAGCCATAGGAGCTGTAGCTCGATATGAAGCTCCCCAAAACTACGTTTCTTGGAGAAAGATGCCGTGGGAGACGAAAATCAACCAGCTATTCTCTTCACTACATGTAACTTTTCGATATTGTTTGTTAGTTAACATTTGTATTTTATACTGATTTTTACTCGGTTGCTATTCATGTAGGAGTGGTTCGACTTCGATTTGACCAAAGTGAATGTCCAACAATATATTGACTACCACATGGGGAAAAGTTATAAAGATTATAGGACAAAAGTCCTGAAACTAATATTCGACGAACATGGACCTTCAGATGCTCCACAACACAAGCCTGATTTTATAGAGGAGCAAGACTGGACATTCTTATGTGAGCTTTGGTCTACCAAAAAACACGAGGTAAATTTTGAAATAAACGGAAATTTATAATTGTCTTTGTTTTCGGTACTTACATTGTTGGTAAATGCAGGATAAATGTCACGCAAATGCGGAAAATCGAAGTCACTTGCGTTTTAACCACCGTGGAGGTTCGAAGCCATTTATCCAACATCGTGCCGAACATTCTGAGGTAAATATATCCTAACGTAAAATTTAACAGTTCATTGGTTTAACTAATGTGGAATAATATTGAATTTATTTTCTGTTTATAACAGAGTAACACAGGTGAAGTGCAATCATTTCCAGATTTTTTTCCGTTTGACGCATTACAATGAGAGAAACAAATGGATAAATGAAGAAGCCGAACGCTGCTATGTAAGTTTCAGTTTTTAAAATAAAATAATTAATATTATATATATTAATTTTTTTTCTCAAATTCTAATATTAACTTATTTTTTGAAACAGAACGAAATGATGGAACTCCAACATCAAACTCAGGAGACAGGGTCCGACCCGATACCAGATGAGCAGTTGTCGCAATTGGTTTTCAAGAATCAGACAGCTTACAATGTTGGCCTTGGCACTCGTAAGAAGCCGACGTCATCTGCACGCAGTACTGTTAATTCGGAAAATGCCTCTCTTCGAGACGAGTTAGCCACCACCCGAGACGAGCTACAACAGACTAAGCACGAGAAGAGGATGGAGGATCTCCAACAGCAAATGATGGTTTTCCGTCAGATGTTGGAGGCCTCAATCAGTCAGGGTGCATCAGGCTCGAGCGTCCCCCTATCACAGCTGCAATAAATTTTATATTTGGTTTTGTATAAACATTTTGAACAAATAGTTTTAATATAATATGTTTTTTTTCTAAAAAAATTGAATATAATAATTATTATAATATTTCGTAATTCTGTTATTAATCAGAAATTTTTTTCAATTAAATTAAATATTAAATCAATTATTTTAGACTAAAAAGAAGTAAATTAATAATTTTTTAAAAAAACAAATTTTTTTAACTATTAGCGTCGACACGGTCGACGCCAAAAGATTTATTTTGGCGTCGAACATGTCGACGCTAATAGTAACAAGAAAATCGCCGCAGTAAGTACACATATATTACTTTTTTTAATATACTCTAGCGTCGAAAGTTTTCGACGCTAAAAGTCTAACTTTTAGCTTCGACTTATTTCGTCGCCCAATATAACCTATAGCGTCAGAAAATTAAATTTAGCGTCGAAAAATATTGGACGCCAAATACAGTCTTTTGCGTCGTAATTTTTTAATTCGATGCGAAAAGTTATTCTCGTTGACATTTCAGCGTCCACTTTTGGCGTCTGATTATTTCGACGCTAAAACTATTTTGCGTCGAAAATATGGTTTTTGGCGTCGATTTATTTCGACGCTAAAGGGTATAATTTTTGTAGTGTTTGTAATGAAATGAATAATCTTTTAATTAAAAAATGACATAAATTTTAAAGTGAAAAGGTTTATTGGAGAGGTATAACCCCTAAATGATTACATCCATTAAGTTAAATGTCTTTACAAAGGCATCCCTCCATGTTTATAAATACAGTAATTGGATTCACATTTTTCATTGATTCAATCCTTTCATTAGTCCTTGGACATTAAAAGAAAAAAAAATATAGTTTAGAGAGCTTCCACCATTTTCAAGTTTGTGTTCTTGAAGAAAGAAACATATTTTTTTTTACAAGAAATAACCAAGTATCATGGGAGAACATTGGCCAAGAGATTCGTAAAGAGCACCGAAACGAGGCTAATAAGTTCTTCAGGACAAAAACGACTCGACCTGATTTTGAGATATTCATCTTCTACAGAATAATTTTCAGGCTTTTCTAAGTTTTTGAATTTGTGTTACATGTTTTGTTATTTATTAATTTGCTTGAAGTATGCATGTTAAAAATGATTAACAACACATCTTACCTTACAATCTTAAGAACTTATTGTTAGGGTTGGTGCTCGGAGTACCAATCCGGATCGTATTTATGTCCGATTCGTAAATACGAGCAATTATATTTTCCATAATATTACTAATTAAATGGTAGCACCCTTGTCTTTTGTTCACTTATTCGATCTAATTATAATTAGATATCTGATTATGATTAGATCGAAACTGAATATGGTTCAGTGATACGTATATATTAGACAAAGACCCTAGGATTTACAATATAGTGCGCAGTTACAACGTAGTTTGTAATTGACATTGGGAAGCACACTATTAGATGTATATCCTTAAATAAAGTTCCTGGTCAAGATTTACTAACACGGGTCGGTTAGTAAAACTCGCTGAGACCAGTACATGTCGTATATCGTGACTTGGTCCGATGGTTTATCCTAGTGAACCATGAGTCTCGGGATACTCGTATAGACGTGTAGGTATTTATTTGATAAGACACTGAACGACTCACATAAGATTTCCTAATAGATGGTACACCAACGTCAATAGGAATCTTCTCGAGTTGAGCGAGCATACTGGGCCTCTGACTTGAGATACCACAGTGGGATATTTGAGTTATCCTCCACACTTTGATGGCAGTCACGTCAACGATCTATTTATGATCAGACCTCCGCCTATTCGTTGGGTGTGGACTGATGCTCATGATATCCAGTGCGTATCAAGATAGATCTGTCAGTCATGCGTACAGGGCATAGGCATACTCACGTGTTTACGATCTAGTAAATCCATGGCCGTGGTATAACTTCGAAATCAGTTCCGAGTGTTATTGAGATCGTAAATTGAAAGTCGATTGTATTATACCGAACAGATTTGACGTTTTCCTATGTATCCCAGGTATAATACGGATAGCCTGAGAGGGATTATACGTATGCAATAACCTCGACTTGTAGAGTTTAGCAAGATTATCTGTGGTCGTCATAATCCATGAATGGGTGGATTATGGACACGAAATTGGATTTCATGACGGATAAACCTAAACTTAGAGAGTCCCACAATATGAAGTGTACTCGTTGAGCACTTGAGCAACTCGATATGAATAATACAGATTATTCATAATACTTCATCGGATTAAGTGAGTTAATTCGGATCGTTTAATCGGTTAAACGATAACACATACATTAGAGATTTTGTCCGATAATAATTATTGTGTATTTGTATTTGATACATAATACGATTAGATACACATTATTTATCGTCAAATGAGATTTTGACACATGCCGTAAATATATGTATTTGTTATTTATTGTAAATAAAAATACATATATATAATAATAATTACATTAATTAATTATTTGGATATTTAATTGTTAAATATTTGAATTATTAATTAATTAACTTTTTCCATAATTGTTATGGAATTTTTCCAATTATTATTGGTCAACATGGCATGTTTTAATTACACTTTATTTGTCCAAATTTGATTTGTTATTATAAAGTGTAAATGGATTTAATTTGATTAAAATGGAAAATTCCCAAAATATCTCTCCTTAAGGCCAAAGTTGGTCATTCCCATTTAAAATAAAAAGTTGTTTTCTTCTTCCTTATTCCACAAAGCATGGCCGAATACACCAAGGAAAAATGGGTTTGGGAATTTATTTCATAAATCCATGAAGATTTGAAGGAAAACTGAAGAAAAAAGCATAGGAAACAAGAGATTAAAAGGTAATCTACTTAACCCTAAGCTTGGAAATTTGATTTCTTGTTTCTTGATGATTTAGAAGTGTTCTAGGATTTCTTCAAATCTGAAAAATTAGGGCTTTTGGTTGTGGATGGTGGATTGGAAGTTATATTACATGTGTGAAGTAGATTTAGAAGTAATTAGTGTAAATATTGTCCAAATTAATCAATTGTTGATGATTTTCCATTCTAGATTTTTATGACCCCTCTTATAGCACCTATAATTGTTCTTGGGTTGTTCATATGTGGTGAATTTAGTTGGTGTTTTGATTAATTGATTTAATCTTGAAAAATTGGATTTAAAGCATGAAAAATCATTAATTTGTGTTCTGGATCAGATCTGGAAAATTCAGTGCATATGTTGATGTATTTGATGTTATATTTGTAATGGATGTGTTTTGGGAGTTGGAACAATTGCCATAAAGTATTTCGGAGTTGAAATAAGTGAAAACGGCCAAAAATGGCGTTACCAGGTGACTTTTGAGTCAA
>SKCR01047915.1:0-40719 GCA_019454045.1 Zanthoxylum bungeanum | reverse complement strand
GCTGTATATGAACTTTGATGTAGATTACTTTTGCAAATGTATGTTGTGTAGACTTGGTTAAGTTATTGCACAAATCCGTTCATTACAAGTGGCATAAGTAAGGGACCATTCCGAACCCAATGGTTTGAGGTCTTCCCTTGCGAGGGGTGAGTGCGGCCTTAAATCATTTCCCAGTTCACACTGGGTGGCGACTCCATTTTATTTCTCTGGTTAAGTCCCCGCGGGCAACTCCGTACTCTAACTAGGACGCGAGCCTGGAACAGCGTCGCCGAATTTCTGTGTTCTACAGTTCTGGCGACTCCACTGGGGATAGAGAATTGGCCCTGAAATAATATCTGTAATGTTTGTGATTTGTGCTTTAATTAACCATGCCTACAGTGGGTTGAAGAGGTTTAATCAAAGGCATTGTTAAGGCTAGGTGATGGTTTGGTGTCTTCCTTCATTCACTACCTTTCTATAAGGTAAAGCTGTGAAGACACCTAGATAATCATTACCCGTAGCTCGTTGTGACAAACTAATTTGGAGGACTTGTTGTTTATTCCTGTCACCAAGGCGATAAGAGCCTAAGAGGCTTGGGTATTTAAGAGAGTTCGCTCCACCCTCCCTCTGGGGAATCCACAATAGGAAATCCATTTGATAGTTAGTCATACACCGTAACTCGTTGGCACGTACCTTAAGGTATAAAAAAGGTGCGCTCACTTGGTCGCTCGAACCCTTGAGTGGGGAGTCCTAGTTTATGCAATCCTTCATCAGCGAGAGCCTTTGTTTACACTCTTGTGAACCTACATGTGAACCATAGTTGTATGACCAATAAAAATTATTTCCTTATGGTTGTGTTTGGGATCATCGTCATTTGGATTCAGTTGGACCTCTTGTCAAGAGATATAAACTTGTTGGGCCATTTAAACTGGGACGAGTTCGTGTCCTTTGACAATTGGGCCAAAAGTTTCTAAAATACCAATGGGCTATTTTGTGTTTAGGCCTCTTACCATTTGGAGTTGTTGAGCCATGTTATCGCAAAAGTATAAACTTGTTGGCCTTTTCAACTGGGACAAGTTTACACCTTGCAATAACGTGATTGAACGCTTTAAAATGACAATAGGCTGACTTATATATTCCATACATCGCACGTATCTCATGCACCTCATGCTAACCTTTGTGTCTAAAAGCCATCATAGATACCCATTGGGTTAGGGAAGAAGGAAGACTCATTAAGAGACCATCAGCCAACATGAGCGAGTCAGCCAACGGGGGATCCCGTCTGGATCAATTGGAGACCAAAGTAGCCAAATTACTGAGCAGTTGCAAGTCTTGACCTATACGGTGGCCAGTTTGACCATACCCCGTATAGCCAATAACAGAAAGTGGTGCAACCAGAATGGAAAGACCATTGGGGAACCTTCAAGGACCAAACCCACTCCTTCCTAGGTCGCATGTAGGATATAGAAATCGGTGACGCTGTTCGAGGCTCGCGGCCCGATCAAGAGTACGGAGTAGCCCACGGGGGAACTAAGTCGGAGAAATAACATGGAGTCGCCACCCAGTGTGAACTGGGAAAATGATTTAAGGCCACACTCACCCCTCGCAATGGAAGACCTCAAACCGTTGGGTTCAGAATGGTCCCTTACTTATGCCACTTGTAATGAAAGGATTTGTGCAATAATCTAACCGAGTCTACGCAACATACATTCTCAAGAGTACCCTATGTCTAAGTTTACGTACATGAAAATAAAACCTATATCTAAGTTTGCATGCATAAAAGTAAGTTGTCATAACGGCAAACACACAATCTCATGAACATATTGAATTAACAAACTTGAAAAAAAATAACAATTTAAAGAAAAACATAAATTAGATTCCTAATGCGAAAGAAATAACTAATCATGCTTGGAACTGACCAACTAAATCATGCATAAAAGAATATAACATACTAAACGACTAAATCATGCATAAAAGAAAATAACATACTAAACGACTAAATCATGAATAATCATAAGATTGGATGAAACGAAATATGTGTGTATCTCAAGCGGTACGTGGCATTGTATCCCGAGTGCAGACCACACTTCTATCCATTCGGATTCAGCTACGGAATTTACGTCCGGGTTTCCATCCGATATATCACAAGAGATAATACATATTTCATTCTTCTCATGGCCATAATATGTTTTAACCAACAATACTCATGCGAAGAAGTATTAATAAATAATAGAAAATAAGTGGAAGTAAATATAAAAGGGTGCCATCCGGTCTAACCTCTTAAGTCGTCTCTTGGAAGTGCGCTACGCGGTTGTCGGAAGGGTTGATGCTCCGCAACGTTTCTGATTTACTGGTTTGTTGTTTGCCTTCGTTGCTTCACTGTTTTGGTGACAAGTCTCTTAGGCTCTTATCGCCTTGGTGACAAGAATAAACAACAAGTCCTCCAAATTAGTCTGTCACAACGAGCTACAGGTATGATTATCTTGGTGCCTTCATAACTTTTCCTTATAGAAAGGTAGTGAATGAAGTAAGACACCAAACCATCACCTAGACTTAACAATGCCTTTGATTAAACCCCATCAACCCACTATAGACGCGGTTAACTAAAACACAAATCACAATCATTACAAGACACTATTTCGGGGGCTGATTCTCTATCCCAGTGGATTCGCCAGACTGTAGGACACAGAAATCGGCGACACTATTCCGGGCTCGGGGCCCCGTCGGGAGTACGGAGTAGCCCACGGGGAAACTAAACCAGAGAAATAAAAATGGATTCGCTACCCGGTGTGAACTGGGAAAATGATTTAAGGCCGCACTCACCCCTCGCAAGGGAAGACCTCAAACCATTGGGTTCGGAATGGTCCCTTACTTATGCCACTTGTAATGGAATGATTTGTGCAATAATTTAATCAGATCTACGCAACAAATATTTCCAAGAGTATTCTATCTCTAAGTTGACATGCATAAAAAATGAAGCTCATATCTAAGTTTGCATATAACCTATATCCGAGTTCGCATGCATAAAAGTAAACTGGAATAACGGCAGGACATATAATCTCATAAACACATTAAATCGATAAACACGACAATACGAGTAAAACATAAATATAGGAGAGACATAATTAAGTTTCTAGTGCGAAAGAAACAATCATGGAAGCAATCATGTATGAGAATATAATGGAAGAAACAAGCATGCATGAAATGGGATGTAACCGGTGAAAGCTCGTTCGTGGAGCGTTCGTAAACACGTTCGAACGGAGAAGGGCCGAGAGAATGCGTTCGAAGTGCGTTCTTGGACGCATTCGAATGGGATTACAAAAGAAAGGGAATTTATGGCGACATGAACACATATGCGAATGAACAAATACATAATATGGGACCTCGTACGCCCAATTGAACATTCTTACATCCAATCAAACATACTTCATCCGACGCGGCAAAACATCGTGGTAAAGGTAGCCTTTAGGCATTTCCCTCGAATAGAGGACCTTTAATACACCCTAGTTAGCCCATGCGCACTAGAATGTAATGCATGCGTAAATAAAGCAATGATATGCAAAGGGTAAATGACATAATAAAAGGCGCGGCAAAACATCATGGAAAAGGTAACCTTAAGGCATTTTCCTCGAATAGATGACCTTTAATCCACCCTAGTTAGCCCATGCGCATTATAATACAATGCATACAAATGAACGAGACAATAATGTGGAACTCCGTATGTCCGATTAAACATATCTCACATTCAATCAAACACACTTCGTCTGGCGCGGCAAAGTATTGTCGTAAAGGTAGCCTTTTGGACTTTTCTTCCCTCAAATAGGGAACCTTGAGACCAACATACTAAGCCCATGCGCATTAAATCACAATGCATAGAAAGTAAAGACAACAATATAGGACTTCGTATACTCGATTAAATATATCTCACATTCAATCAAACACACTTCATCTGGCGCGGCAAAGTATTGTCGTAAAGGTAGCCTTTTAGACTTTTCTTCCCTCAAATAGAGAACCTTTAGACCAACATACTAAGCCCATGCGCACTATATCATCAATACACAAGCAAGTAACGTGGGTAAAGTAAAAGACGGAATATAAAATGCGAATAATAAACAAACAAGATAAAATAAAGTGAAAGATGTGCCGTTTGCTCAAGTGGTACGTGGAGTTGTTTCCCAAGTACAGACCACACTACCGTCCATTCGGATTCAGCTACAGAATTTACGTCTGGGTTTCCATCCGATATACCATAAAAGACGACACATTTTCCATTCATCCAATGGCCACAACACACATTAACCAACGACTCTCATGCGAAGGAAATTCAATAAATAATTAAAAGATGAATGAAAATAAATAAGAAAGGTGCCCTCTAGTCTAACCTTTTATGTCGACTCTTGGAAGTGCGTCACAAGGCCGTCGGAAGGGCTAACACTCCGCAACTCTTCCGGTTCACTGTTTCAACTTTTCCTTTCGCTGTTTCGTTGTTTGGGCTGTTGTTGTTTTACTTGTTTTTTGCTGTTGTTCACTGTATTTTCTGGTCACTATTTTACGGTGTTTGGTGGTGTTTTTTGGTTACTGCAGTGCAGTTTCAGAGGTTGTTTTCGGTGATGGTTTCTGGCTGTGAAAGGGGTTGTTTCAGTGGCAGTTTGTGTGTGAATAAGGCTGTATTGGTTACTGTTTTGGAGTGAAGCAAGGGGCTGTTTGAAGGGTGTTAGTGCGTTGATTTGCGAGGGCTTTATGCGTGAGCGTGAGGCTGGTTTACGTGAGGGGCTGTTGATGTGTGAGGCAAGGTGACTTGCTTTGTTTGTGAGGCATCGTGAGTGGAGGGCGCTGTGAAGAGTGAATGTAGTCTCGGTTTGTGAAGAGTGTGTGTTGAGGCGTGTTTGAGAGATTGAGGGCTATTTAAGGTTTTGTGTTTGTGCGTTTATTTTAAGTGGCTTTTTGTTTGTTGAATGGGCGTGTCATGCTAGGCTGAATGTTTATGGAGGCAGTAACGTGAGAATGAGCTAGCGGAGGGAAGGGTTGAGTGTATGGCTGGTCTGGCGCAGTGAAAGGCGTGCATATGGGATTTCCGTGTGCAGGGAAGGGCTATTTGCGGCTGTGTGAAATTTCTCCATCCCTATAACTGCTGATTCGAACCTGGTAGAATGTGCGGAAACTATCTTACTCTAAACTCCACTGATATATCTTCTTTTTGTCAACTATGAACTAATCACTATCTATAAGCTAGGATCCTTAAGAGCTCATCTACGGCTTTAAACTGACTATACTGGTCTGGTTCTTATCTCCAGCTCTACTGATCTGGTTCTCATCTCTAACTGTACTGATCTGGTTCTCATCTCTAATCATATGGCCTCACAAGGGCCCTATACTGATACTATCTAATTATTGCTAATTCTCTGATTTTAAAAAGACCATAAAAGTACTAACTTAAATTAATCTCCTCCCATACGGAGATAGCTAATCTATGCACATCAATTGAGTCACCCTTGGACTCAGATTCAAGCAAGCAAGGCACTGAATAAAAAAATCAAATCATATCAAACTATCATAGAAGATACATACAAAGACCTACGTGGTCTTTACAAAACTGAAGACAATCTCTGATAGCCGGATCCCCATAGTTGCAGTCACTGACTTCTAGACCATGATACTGACTCCGACTGTTAAACCATGCTATGATACCAACTTTGTAACATCCCGCTTGAGCCAGGATGTTACCGGCAGGAGACAGGCTAATCCTGCCTCCATAAGCCTCTGATTCTAACGAAATTTTGGAATTATATATACAGAACATCATGCAACCTGGCTTATAGCTAGCACCATAAGACAACCTGCTTATGCAACTCAACACAAATGCAATCATCATCTAGGCCTCAAGCCAGAACTCAATAATCAAAATGTAAATACTTGGCCTCCGTCCAGAACTCAAAATAAATCTATACTATTACATAACCCTTACATATAAGATACATATGGAAATACAATACAAAGGGCCGTGAGGACCTATAACTCGACCCATGACTCAAAGACTCTCTTGACTGCAATTGGGGCGATCCACTGTCTTCAAAGTCTTCATCGAATCCTGCTGGTTCAGTATGACTGCTACTGACCTGCAAAACTAACAAACTGTTGTGGTGTGAGTCATAAGACCCATTAAGTAACCATGCTCATATCTACGGTACAAACACACAATAACTTATATTTTCGTTCCATTAATTTTCTTAACTTATCTTTTATTTTAATCATGCAATCACATTTCCATCATTAAATCTCAAATTGTCTACAACTCTCATATACATCACATTACCAAGCATATACTTTTAGCATTACAACTGTACATGTTCATCAATCAATCATGTGAGGTTATATAGTTTAACATGTTAATCAAAACATACTATTTAAATTCTGCTTAACTCCTCTATATCTCAGATGTTTGAAATATAATCAAATCGGCTTTCACAATACTATTTCTCAACTCATTCTTTTATTACTCACATACAGCCTAGAATTAGATTACTCAACTTACAACTATTCACCACATTTATGTTATTAATTATACATACATGCCTGAGTTTCATAATGCTCAATAATACATATACGAAAACAAAATCTCATACGTACCTCATATGTTGTTTAACTGATTTCTGAACTCATACGTCATAGTTTTATAACACATGTATAACATGATCAAAGTATATAACACATATTCATTGTAAGTCATAAGTCTCATATGCACACATATATATCAACATATATTCTCAAGCAGCGTTATAATCATTTATCTTAAACTATAAAGCTCAAATTAGGAAAACTTTTCTGAAAACCAATACATCTGTAATTCTTATTGAAAACTGAATCTGAAATCGAGTTTGAAAACTCATATGATACTGTATCTGAAAACTGATTTCTATTTCTGAAAACTCTTTTCTGAAAACTCTTTTCTGGAAATCTTTACTGAAAACTGTATCAGGGTATCTGTTGAAAACTAACGCATGGGGGCGTTACGTATCGCCGTCCCCCCATACGGCCTAGAGCCAGATATGTAAATCCATGACATTGGGGCGTTACGTATCACCTTCCCCTAAAGCATGCCATACCTGCCCTGAAACTAGTGGTCTTGGGGCGTTACGTATCGCCGTCCCCCAAGCCACAACTAGAACTGGGGGTACGGATCTATGCTACCGCCCAAGCTCTGAACTGGAGATCAGGTACACGATCCTACGCCGCCATCCTGTCTCAGAAACTAGGATCTAGAGGTGTTACGTATCACCGTCCCCCTAGTCCTCTACATGTGCACATGTCTCTGTCCGTCAATTCCATCTCTGTATAAGTTGCATATTGGGGTGAGTTTTTCCCTCATGCCCCGAAAACATTAAACCATATTTGAAAACATAAGAAATCATGCTATAGATTTCAAAACTGTATAAACAAACTCAACTGTATTCGTCAATTCGATAAATCACTGAGATTGGTTTTTACCCAATCTAAATCAAAACTATAAAACATCCATGAAATCTTCTGAGGCTCTTTTAAAATCCTTTTGGCTTATCAAAAACATTTCCAAAATAGTCAAATCTTTTCAAAACTTCAAAAACATTTAAAACATTAAAATCACCTTACAATATTTTATACTCATAATGTCATGTATATACATTTATGTTTGAATACACACACACTCATGCTTAATGCTTACTTACAAACATTCTTATACTATCTCATGTTATAAACTTACATATGTTCTCATGCAATGCATATACTACTCATCCGTCCTCTCTATCATCTTATATACGTGTATCTATACTCATGTTGCTAAACACATATATATATATATATGCTCAATCTCGTATGAAATTGAACACTTGCCTTCATACTATTCTTATACACATACATACTTAATCACGCCAATTTACATACTTAATAGTTCATACTTACTCATGCATACTAACGTTCTTTTTTCACTACATACATTACATATTTACTTGGTTAATTATACACTTACGCACATAACCATGTTCATATTCATATGCTCATTATAGTTATGCATTGTACACATACTTACTAGCTCTTGTTTGTTCATTTACATGCTTACTTTCTTCCCACTTATGTTTTCTTTTCTTACTTACGTTTGTAGGCACTGCATTTTTGCATATAAGTCCCGATGATGAGTCTCGTATGGAGACACTACCTCTTTTTATTATGGAAGTCGCGTGAAACGGACGTTGGAAGGGAAGAGTCAAGAATTGACACATTGTTGGATTTAAGTTCGCTGGAGTAGCTGCGGGTTCACTTGTTGGACCTTCGTTTTAAAACACATTCTTAGCCCAGAACACCCAAGCCCACACATCACTAAACCAAACACCCAAGCCAACCAAATGGACCAAGCCCACACGCCCAAATCACCCTAAGCCACACGCCCATAGCCACCATAAATAACAAAAATCACATTTAACACATGCATAAATCAAGCAAAATCCCCTTCCTAAATTAAAGAAATCCCATGGATCCCTTGCCTAATTAAATCAAATCATATCCCTAACTAAAAGAGAAGAAATAAAATTAAATCAAATCACTTCCCTAATTAAAAGATTTTTCCTTATCATATACTAATTAAAAATATCTCCCCTTAATGCATAAATCTTTTTCCTTCTCAAACAAGGATAGCCCCCATCCATTTGCTTATAAAAAGAACCATTAACCAAACCTTAGGGACCCTAGCTCATCCTTACAAGAAACCACAAGAAGCATTCACGTCCCCTCTCTCATCTTTCCCTTGTAACTCCCTCGGCCAACACCCATCAAAACACCTTCTTCACGCCATTAGCAACCCTTCAGCGCATCATCACCCCCCTGACCAACCCAACTTCACGTCATCAACCCTTGTCCACAAACGCCACTAGCCACAAAGCCCCCTACTCACGTTACTAGCCCTACAACAACGCGTAAGCCACCTTACCCTCACGCACCATAAACCAACAGCCCTCACGCATCAACATATCACTCACGCCAATAGCCACCTACTCCTCACGCACCAAGAACCTTCAACGCCACTAGCCTTCAAGCCTCCATTCACACCATACACTGCCTCAAACTGCACGCACACACCCCCCACTGCACTGCCCAGTTTGCCGCACAAATAGACCCCTGAAAATGCCACCAAAATAGTCCAAAAAACCGCAACCCAAACCAATCCAAATAACCCGCAAAACAGTCCCTTAATTACCAAAAATAGTGACCAGAAAATACCTTGAAAACAACAGCGAAACGGAGTGAAAACAGTGGCCTAAACAGCGAAACAACGAGGGAAAACATTGAACCAGTGAACCGGAAGAGTTGCGGAGCATCAACCATTCCTACGGCCGTGTAACGCGCTTTTGAGAGACGACAAAAGAGGTTAGACCTGAGGGCACCCTTTTAACTTATTATCTTTGTTTTTTTATCTTTGTTTTTTTATCTATTTTAATATATTATCACATGAGAGTCGTTTATTGAGGCATGATGTGAATTCTGGATGAACGGGATGCGTGTTCTCTTTTGTTGTATATCGGATGGAAACTCGAACGTAAATTCCGTAGCCGAATCCGAATGGACGGTATTGCGGTTTGCACTCGGGATACAATGCCACGTACTACTTAAGAGACACGTATTTCGTTTCATCCAAACTTGTATTCGATCATGATTAGGTTGCTAGTACATTATTTATTATAAAGCATGATTTAATTTAATATATCATTTATTTTAAGCATGATTATTCGTTTATTGTTATGCATGATTTAGTTCTTTAATTTTGCATTAGTAATTTAGTTTACATTTATGTGAAGTAATTATCTATTTGTTCTTTGTGTTGGATGATTCAACATGCTCGTTGTGTGATATTATATGCTTGCCGTTATAATGACTTATTTTTTAAAGCATGCGAACTTAGTCCTATGATTTATTTTGATGAATACAGACTAGATCTAAGTTACCTTTGAGCATACATGTTGAGTAGATTCGGTTAGTTTATTGCACAAATCATATCATTACAAGTGACATAAGTAAGGGACCATTCTAAACCCAACGGTTTGAGGTCTTCCTTTGCGAGGGGCGAATGCGGCCTTAAATCACATTTTCCCGGTTCAGACCGGGTGGCGACTCCATGTTATTTCTCCGATTTAGTTCCCCCGCGGGCTATTCCGTACTCCCAAATAGGCCGTGAGCCTAGAACAGCGTCGCCGATTTCTATGTCCTACAGTCTGGCGACTCCACTAGGGATAGAGAATCGGCCCCGAAATCTTGTCTTGTGATGTTTATGATTTGTGTTTTAGTTGACCGTGTCTATAGTGGGTTGAAGGGGTTTAATCAAAGGCATTGTTAAGGCTAGGTGATGGTTTGGTGTCTTCCTTAATTCACGCCTTTGTTTGTATAAGGAAAAGCTGTGAAGGCACCGAAATAATCATACCCGTAGCCCGTTGTGACAGACTAATTTGGTGGACTTGTTGTTTATTCCTGTCACCAAGGCGAGAAGAGCCTAAGAGGCTTGGGTATTTAAGAGAGTTCGCTCCACCCTCCCTCTAGAGAATCTACAATAAGAAATCCATTTGACAGTTAGTCACGCACCATAACTCGTTGGCACGTACCTTAAGGTATAAAAAATGTGCGCTCACTTGGTCGCTCGAACCCTTGAGTGGGGAGTCCTAGTTGTGGGTAATCTTTCGCCAGCGGGAGCCTTTGTCTATACTACTACAAACCCGCATGTGAACCATAGTTGTATGACTTATAGAAGTTGCCCATTTATGCTTTTGATAACCACATGCATATTATATCTCGTACATCACACGCATCTCATGCATACACGCATCATGTAACCATGTGTCTTAAAATCCATCATAGATATCCGTTGGGTTAGAGAAGAAAGAAAGATTTGTCAAAAAGAGTTAGCAGACATGGATTAAGGCAAGAATAAAAATGGGGGCCTTTAGCCAAAAAAAAAAAAAAAAAAAAAAAAAAAAAAAAAAAAAAAAAAAAGAAAAAAAAAAGAAAAAAAAAGAGAAAAAAGAAGGAATTTTTTTTTTGTTGTTCTTAGTCCATAATAGTTAGCCATAAGTCCAATGATGAAATCGTTTGCTTTAGGGTGAAATATTAGAAACGATAAACTATTGATGTGCTTTTATCTGATACTTTGAGTGATTGATCTGTTAGACTCGTAAGCACTTCACTATAGGTTCTTAGCGGTGAAAACCTGTAGTAGTTGGCAAGGTGACTAGTTGAAGAAATTGTAGGTCGGTGAATGACCGTTTGCTTATATGTCTATCTTGATTTGCTTATGTTATGATGTGTGGTATGGTTGTAAATGAAAGAAAAGTCTCTAAAGAAAATAATTGAACCACCTATAACCGATAAGCGTGAAGCTACCCATAGGCGAGTATTAGGACCACCATGAGGAGAAATGCTACCTTAAAGGGTTGGTGTGTTGAAAAAAAAAAGAAAAAAAAGAGAAAAATAAAAGAAAAGAAAAAAGAAGTTAAAAAATGATAAGAAAAAAGAAAGAGACAAAAGAGAAAGAAAACCATACCACATTAAGCACAAAAAAGCAACTGCAGGCATAATTGAGACATCTAGGTTGGTTTGACCCATCGATCCCAATTTTTTGAAGAAATCATTGAGTTGGCTCACCTGGGGATGAATCTGCAAAGGAATTTTTGCACACACACACTTTGACTATGGCTTAGATCGTTTATTCAAAGACTTAGATTTGAGTTGCGTTGAAATTTTGAAGGTTCTTTGGTTTCAATATTGGGCATTATTTGAGGGTAATACTATGTGTAACTATTGGGACTATTTCGTAGCATGTGATATAGTATGATGATATGGAATGCCACATCACATGGTCCAGCTTGACCTAGTGCAAACAGCGAAAAGCAGAAAGCTAAATCAAGACTGGGGGCGACCAGTCTACCACCCCGCAAATAAGGGACACAACAAGAAATTGAGCCATGAGACCAGATAGAAATGAGCAAATTACCGGAAGAGAACGGGCAGAAGGAAATTGTAAGCAGACCCAGAGGGCAACCAAAGACATTTAAAGGCAAGAAGCACCAGGAGCACAAGGAAGACCTAACCCATCGGAATAGGAAACACATTCATGCATGCATGCATACACATCACATACACGCATTTTTTGTTTTGTTTTTGTTCGCAGGTTTTGAAGAAAAAAAAAGTGGCAAAGTCAAGTAGTTTGGGGAATGAATCCTAGGGTCGAGGCTCATATTATCAGCAATTTCGGGAATGAATCCCAGGGTCGAGGCCCACGTTGTCAGCAGTTTCGGGAATGAATCCCAGAGTCGAGGCCCACATCATCAGAGTTTTGGAATGAATCCCAGGGTCGAGGCCTACATCGTCAGAGTTTTGGAATGAATCCGGGAATGAATCCCAGGGTCGAGGCCCACATCGTCAGAGTTTTGCAATAAATCCGGGAATGAATCCTCGAGGCCCACATCGTCAGAGTTTTGTTTTGGCGGGAATGAATCCTAGGGTCGAGGCCCTCATCGTCAGAGTTTTGGAATGAATCCGGGAATGAATCTCAGAGTCGAGGCCCACATCGTCAGAGTTTTGGAATGAATCCCAAGGTCGAGGCCCACATCATCAGAGTTTTGGAATGAATCCGGGAATGAATCTCAGTTTTGGAAAGAATCCGGGAATGAATCTAGTTTTGGAAAGAATCCGGGAATGAATCTCAGTTTTGGAATGAATCCGGGAATGAATCTCAGTTTTGGAATGAATCCGAGAATGAATCTCAGTTTTGGAATGAATCCGGGAATGAATCTCAGTTTTGGAATGAATCCGGGAATGAATCTCAGTTTTGGAATGAATCCGGGAATGAATCTCAGTTTTGGAATGAATCCCGGAATGAATCTCAGTTTTGGAATGAATCCGGGAAAGAATCTCAGTTTTGGAATGAATCCGGGAATGAATCTCAGTTTTGGAATGAATCCGGGAATGAATCTCAGTTTTGGAATGAATCCGGGAATGAATCCCAGTTTTGGAATTAATCCGGGAATGAATCCCAGTTTTGGAATGAATCCCAGTTTTGGAATGAATCCGGAAATGAATCTCATTTTTGGAATGAATCCGGGAATGAATCTCAGTTTTGGAATGAATCCAGGAATGAGTCTCAGTTTTGGAATGAATCCGGGAATGAATCTCAATTTTGGAATGAATCCGGGAATGAATCTCAGTTTTGGAATGAATCTCAGTTTTGTAATGAATCCGAGAATGAATCTCAATTTTGGAATGAATCTGGGAATGAATCTCAGTTTTGGAATGAATCCGGGAATGAATCTAAGTTTTGGAATGAATCTGGGAATGAATCTCAGTTTTGGAATGAATCCCAGGGTCAAGAGGAATAAATCTGGGAATGAGTCCCAGGGTCGAGGCCCACTTCCCCAACAGTTATGGGAATGAATCATAGGGTCGAGGCCCACTTCACCAGCAGTTTTGGGAATGAATCCCAAGGTCAAGGCCCACTTTATCAACTCGGTTCGAAAATGGACCACCTCTCATACAGCACAGTTCGGGGATGAACCATCGCATCACAGCATCAGTTTTGCCGGGAATGGCACAACAAAATCAGCTCTGCGACACTCTAGGTATGGAGACGCAACCGCGACACCTTGGGTATGGGGTTTAGCACGCCGGGTATGGCCCAACAAAACCCAACACAACAAGCAAGTCAAGTGGCAGCCGGCGAGCTAGGTAAGTAAAAATGTATTGCACGTACTCTGATAGGATTGTCATTGTCACATACTGCACAAGTCCCATCAAAGTGGGGGCGACTGTAGGCACTGCATTTTTGCATATAAGTCCCAATGATGAGTCTCATATGGAGACACTACCTCATTTTATTGAGGAAGTCACGGGAAATGGACGTTGGAAGGGAAGAGTCAAGAATTGACACATTGTTGGATTTAATTCGCTGGAGTAGCTGCGGGTTCGCTTGTTGGACCTCCGTTTTAAAACACATCCTTAGCCCAAAACACCCAAGCCCACACATCACTAAACAAAACACCCAAGCCCACAAAATGGACCAAGCCCACACGCCCAAATCACCCTAAGCCACACGCCCATAGCCACCCTAAATAACAAAAATCACATTTAACACATGCATAAATCAAGCCAAATCCTCTTCCTAAATTAAAGAAATCTCATGGATCCCTTGCCTAATTAAATCAAATCATATCCCTAACTAAAAGAGAAGAAATCAAATTAAATCAAATCACTTCCCAAATTAAAAGATTTTTCCTTAACACTTACTAATTAAAAATATCTCCCATTAATGCACAAATCTTTTTCCTTCTCAAACAAGGATAGCCCACATCCCTTTGCCTATAAAAAGAACCCTTAACCAAACCTTAGGGACCCTAGCTCATCCTCACAAGAAACACCAAGAAGCATTCACGTCCCCTCTCTCATCTTTCCCTTGTAACTCCCTCGGCCATCACCCATCAAAACACCTTCTTCACGCCATTAACAACCCTTCAGCGCATCATCACCCCCTGACCAACCTCAACTTCACGTCATCAGCCCTTGTCCACAAACGCCACTAGCCATAAAGCCCCTCACTCACGTTACTAGCCCTACAACAACACGTAAGCCACCTAACCCTCACGCAACATAAACCAACAGCCCTCATGCATCAACATATCATTCACGCCAATAGCCACCTACCCCTCACGCACCTGTTGGGGTTGGTGCTTAGAGCGCCAATTCCCGGTTGTATTTATTTTGAATACTTCTGTAAAACATTATTATTATGAATAATATATGCAGTTTCTATAATATAATGTATCCTTTTATATGGTAAAGATGTAATGACCTTAGAATGATAAGTCATGGTACTGTTGCAAAAGCGTCGCAACTGACATTGAGTAGTATCATGACGTTGTCATTCTCAGACAGTTCCTGGTCAAGGTTTACACTACTTGGTCAGTAAAGTAAACCCGTTGAGACCGGTACATGTCGTTTACTAGATATAATGATTCCAATGGTTTTTCAATGAACCATTAGTCTTGGAGACTAGTATAGGCGTGTGGGTGTTTATAGCGGATAACACTGAACGACTCACCGAAGATTCTTAATGGATGGTACACCAACGTCAATAAGAATCTTCTCGGTTAAGTAGCACTTGTGATTCTTAGACTTGAGATGCCATTGTGGGCACATGAGACATCTTCTACACTTAGATGGCAGTCACGTCACCGATCTATTTAGATCAGACCTCCGCATGTTCGTTGGGTGTAGATAGATCCTCGGGGTGTCCTATGTGTATCAAGAAAGGATCCGTCTGTTCTGTGTACCAGAGCATAGGTAGTCCATATGATTAGCAATCAGATAAAACCATGGGCCCGTGGTAAAGTTTAGAAGATAGTTCTAAACATTCTTTTAGAGATTGCTAATAGAATAGTCGACTGGATAATCCTTATAGAGATTTGACGTTTACATCTATATCTCTTGGATTTATCCGGATACCTGTGACGGAGGAATTATACATTTGGCATGACCTCGACATGTATGATTCAGCGAGTTTATATCCGTGATCGTCATAATTTACGGGTGGAAAAATTATGGACACGAAATTGGATTTAGTGACGGATATACCTGAATCTAGTGAGTCTCAATAATGAAATATACTCGTAGAGCACTAGAGCAACATTTATAAATAATATTGATTATTTATAAAGTCGTTTAAAGGTTAAACGAAAGATACATACTAAAGGGACCCGATAGTCATTTGCTTAATTATTGTGTATTTACATTTAATACTTGATTATTTAAATACACATTAATTAATAGTCAAATTGAGATATTTGACTAAAATCCTAAAGAATATATATTTGATATTTAATGTAAATATTATATATATATATATATTTAATATATTTGTATTTAATTAATTAATTAATTATTTAATTGTTAAATGATTAAATTAATTAAAATAGAAATATCTTAACATTTGGATATTTGGATTAAATGGCTAAGTTGCCTTTGTTGACTAATAATTAAAAATATCTAAAAAGTGTTATTAGATATTTATATCAAGTTGATCAAATTATTATCAAATGAAATTGAAATTACTAATCTTGTATATGCTTGTTGAATTTCGGCCAAGGGTTTATTTTTCAACAAGTATATATTGTTTTATTTTTCATTTGGTATCTAACCAAAAATACACTTTCTAACCTAAACTCCATTAAAGAAGACAAAGAAAGGTAGAGAGAAAAGAAAAGAAAATCAAGGAAAAGCTTGGAAAATAGTAAGTATTTCCAACCTTCCATTAGAGAGTAATTTGTTCCTCTTTTTGTGGGCAACATCTTGTGATGTTCTTGAGTTTTTCTATTCTTTATTCCTTGTGTTTTTGATGGATAAATGTTTGGTGAAAGTGTTGAGCATGTATAATGGAGGAAGCTTGTAACTAGTGTAGTTATAAGTATTCTTTTATGTTTTTGGAAACTTTGTTGCTAATCTAGAGTTGTTGACCCACTCTTAAATGACCTAGATTTTATCTTGAGTTGTTTCAATTTTTTGAGACTTTGGTTGGATGGAAGAATGATGATTGAAGTAATTGATTTAATCCAATTTGGTCTAATTTGTCCAATTTGAAGAAATTGAAAAATTAGGGTTTAAGACCATGTCCAAATTTGGGGGGTTTCATTTATGGGTGTATTAGGATGTGTATATGATGCATATAAAGTTTCATGTTGATTGGATTACATCTTGATGTGTTTTGAAGCATGAAATTGAAAGATGCACAATCCCCCCCCTTTGGAGGCTCTCGGCAAATGAACAAAATTGAGGATTTTTGTTGCTTTTGGTGTTTTGATGTTTTGAACATGCTAAGTTCATCTTAGAAATGATTTAGAATCATTCAAAATTGATTTGATCAATTTCGAACTAAAATGAACAAAATACCAAGTGTAAGGGCAATTCGGTAAATTCACTTAAATTTGATTTATTGAATTTTATTGAATAATTTGATTATTGGATAATTAAATAAATATGTTTATTTAATTAATTCGAGAAAAAGTTTTGAAATCGGAAAATTTGATTTTCCATCGCTTCTGCTGCGTTACCAGATTTGGCCCCTCAAACCCCTATAAAATGGTATCAGAGCGAGTCTGATTCTAGGCCCCCTAAAATGATTAGCCTTTATTAAATCAATGTTTTATCATGTTTTCTTGACTTTATACATGCTTATTAGAATCTAATTTGATTAGATTTAGGGTGTATGACACTTAGCGGAAAATCCCTGATTAATAAGGTTTTAATGTAATTATGTATTTGATGCATGTTATGTGGTCCGTCTTGTCAATACGGTTTATGAATACTTCTTTATGACTACATCTGAGACCGTGCCTCTGCTGTAAGGGTGTATCCGATAGAGATTTATTTATACCGGATGTATATAAGATACTAGATAAATTCAAGCGAAAGAGGAATTCTGAACGTGCCATAGCTGTCAGGATTACGTAAGTAACTTGAGTGTATCATTGACGAGTTCAACCTTGGTACGTCTCCTTGTGGGCCTGCCTTCGTAGCGACAACGAGAAACGACCAGGACCGGAAACCCAGGAGTCATTAGTGAATGATTGACAAATGAGTTGTCTACATGATGAATATACGTAGGCGAGACCGTGCCTCTGCTGTGAGCTGAAATATATTCACGGGATCCACTTTTCACTTTTCACTATTTGTATTTAATTTAATTATTAAATCTTTGTATTATGTTAGGGGATTACAGTATTGTATGATTTAGTGGGAGGGGCATTTTTAGATTAAAAATCCATGATCTAGTTTATGTTTTTGATATTATATGAAACTGCTTAATTTCTGCTAACGTTTTTCGTGATCTATATGATAGATTTGCGATGGCGGCATCATCCACAAATCAGTTTGCGCGTATGCTTGATGCAAACAAACTCAAAGGCGCTGAAAACTTCACTGACTGGGACTTGGATTTGAGGATTGTCCTCGATTCTGAGAAACTGGGATATGTTCTTGAGGGTCCGTTGCCCCTTGCTGTTGGTACGGATGCTACAGAGGAGGAACACCAAGTTTTTGAAACTTGGAAGAATGATGATTTAAGAGTTAAATCATACATCCTTAGTTCACTGTCTCCGGGACTTAGGAAACGGTATTATGGCATGTCAAATGCCTATACAATGATGACTCGATTGAGACAGTCATTTGAGAACCAAGAACAAGTGATTGTTCACAAAGTCACAATGGAACTGTTCCATGCGCGGTTGGATGAGGGGCAAGCTGTTAGCCCGCATGTTCCTCAAATGATCGATTTGATCGATCAATTGAGGCAACATAATCTCATTCTAAATGAAATTCTCGGTAGGAGTGTCATTCTTGGTTCTCTCCCAGCTTCATATCGCCAGTTCGTGATGTATTTCAACATGAATGGGACTATCTGTACATACCATGAGTTACATAGGATGTTGCTAACGGCGGAGGAGGACCTTAAGAAGGGAGTACCGAATCGCCCTCCTAGACCCACTTCTATTTCCGCTTCTTCCCAGGCCTGGCCAAAGGGAAATAAGAAGAAAAGTAAGAAGAAGAAGGGTTTTGGTCCTCAACCGCAGGCAAAGATAGCTAAGCCCAAAAGGGCTTCTGAAGACAAGTGCCATCACTGCAGCAAAGTCGGGCACTGGAAAAGGAACTGTCATGACTACATCACCCAGCTGAGGAGGGAAAGAGCATCTACGTCAGGTATATTTATTTTTCCAGTTATTGATATATCTTTGGCTTGTGAAGCCGTTACATCCAACTGGATTTTAGATTCTGCTTGTCTCATTCACATTTGTAATTCGTTGCAGGTGCTGAAGGAAAGTAGGAGGCTGAAGCCCGGAGAGATGCAGTTGCGATTTTGGAGTGGAGACTCTTTGGATGCAGTTGCAGTGGGAGTATGCGAGATCTCATTGCCGAATGGGACACTTTTGTTAAATGAATGCCATTTTGTACCAGGATGTGTAGCTAATATTATATCACTTTTTGTATTGGATACAAAAGGCTTTTGTATTAATATTAAGAACAGTTTTTATATTTATATGATAGAAATAATATTCAGATCCTTAGTTGTCCAAACCAGCATGGTCATTATACATTGCAAACTTCAAAAGATATTTTAAATACTGGAGTTAATAAACGTAGTTTACCTGTAATTAATGATACTGAACTTTGGCAAATGCGGCTTGGTCACATTGGTGTTAAACGCCTTACCCAATTGGTTAGGGATGGTTTGATACCAGATCTTACCATTGAATCCTATCCAACTTGTGAATCCTGTATTCAGGATAATATGACCAAAGCCCCATTTTCTGGTGTTGGACACCGTGCCACCAACTTACTGGAACTCGTACATTCTGATGTGTGTGGTCCACTAAGTCAAACTGCTCACAGTGGTTATTCGTACGTCGTTACCTTTACCGATGATCTGTCACGGTACGGTTATGTCTATTTGATGCGACATAAAATGGAAACCTTTGAAAAGTTCATAGAATTCCGAAATGAAGTAGAAAAACAAACTGGTCAATATATTAAATGCCTTCAATCAGATCGAGGCGGTGAATATATGAGTGGTGAGTTATGGATTATATAAAGGAGAATGGGATTCTCGCTCAATATACTCCTCCAGGTACTCCACAGCACAATGGAGTGTCTGAGAGGAGAAATCGGACTTTATTGGATATGGTGGGATCAATGTTGAGTTTCACATATTTGCCCTATTTTTTTATGGGGCTACTCTCTTTTAACAGCTGCACATCTTTTAAATAAGATTCCTTCAAAAGCTATTCCTACGACTCCGTATCAGATATGGTTCGGTAGGAGACTAAATCTTAATTACATTAAGGTTTGGGGTTGTCTTGCCTATGTCAAAGTGACTCAGCAAGATAAGTTTTCGCCTCGAGGGCTAAAGTTTAGGTTTGTCAGATATCCTTCGAATATGAGGGGATATCTGTTCTATGATACCGAGCATCGAAATGTGTTCGTAGCTCGCTTCACAAAATTTCTAGAAGTAGAATTTTTGTCAGAAGGTGGTAATCATAGACAGGTTGAGCTTGATAAAGTCCAACCTGAAAACAACGAACCATTGGAGGAACCTGAAATTCAAGTAGATGAATGACATTCCATACACACACTCCGTAGGTTGGAAAGGGTATCTAGACCTCCTGAACGCTTGTATTTGATACAAGAAAAGAGTCTGGATGTTCTCTTAGTTGAAGAGACAGATCCTTTCACCTATAGAGAATCGATGTTGGACATCGACTCCATGAAATGGCAATGTGCCATGAAATCCGAGATAGACTCAATGCATGAGAATCAATTTTGGGACTTGGTTCCGCTTCCCGAAAGAATTGTTCCTATTGGTTGTAAATGGGTTTACAAAAGGAAGCGCGGGCCTGACGGTAAGGTTGAAACTTACAAGGCCCGACTGGTAGCAAAGGGTTACACGCAGCGACCTGGCGTCGACTACGATGAAACTTTTTCGCCAGTAGCAATGCTTAAGTCAATTCGGATTTTGCTTTCTATAGCTGCGTATCATGACTATGAGATTTGGCAAATGGATGTCAAAACGGCTTTTCTAAATGGATTTATTGATGAAGAAATCTATATGGAACAGCCGGAAGGTTTTGCGTCCAGCGAAAACTCGGGCATGGTATGTAAGCTTAAGAAGTCCATTTATGGACTTAAACAAGCTTCACGAAGTTGGAATCTTCGATTCGACGAGATTATTAGTTCGTCTGGTTTTCTCAAGAATTCAGAAGAATCTTGTGTGTATCAGAAGGCCAGTGGGAGCATGGTCGTATTTTTAGTCCTATATGTTGATGACATCCTAATCATTGGGAAGGATTTAGGTATGTTACAAGGCGTAAAAGCGTACCTCTGTAAGAATTTCTCCATGAAGGACCTGGGAGAAGCTTCCTATGTTTTAGGGATAAAACTCTATAGAGATAGACAAAGGAGGCTGATTGGGTTGTCCCAATCAACGTACATAGATAAGATCTTGGAACGGTATAATTTTGGTAACTGTAAGACAGCAAACATACCTTTCAGACATGGGATTCATCTTTCTAAGAAGATGAGTCCACAAACAGAAGATGAGAAGGTTAGAATATCTAACCAACCTTATGCTTCGTGTTTGGGTAGCATAATGTATGACATGTTATGTACGAGGCCTGATATCCGTTTCGCTGTTAGCATAACTAGTCGATATCAGTCCAATCCAGGTAATGACCATTGGATGGCCATTAAACATTGTTGGATAAAATGACCCATAGCGTCACTATTTGCACAGATCATTGTGTTGTTGTAGCAAATTAACTATGTGACATGGAAATTGCACTCTCATCATTTGTGATTAGATCACCATAGATATATAAATGAAGAGAGGTCCATATGATTAGTTCCTGGATTGAGATGATATGAGACAGTATCAGTCCACTAAGGATTAATCATTAAATATCCCTAGCCGTAGTATTATCGAGACAGGACATCGATAATGCGGAATAGGCTAGTATTGCACTTGTGCGCGTTTGTGAGGGCACAACGGCATAGTTCTCATATATATAAGTATTGGATACTTATGCAAGTGCGATAGGAGGTCGTGTTTCACCGATGGTACGGGAAACAGCTTCGCTCTGGATAGACCCCTCGGAATCCCATTGGTATTATGACTAGGTGTCTATGGGAGGCCGAAATCAAGGTAGGTGTGTATGGTCTTAACCTGAGACTTACATCGCTAATACTTACGATAATCGATAGACTTTGGTCTTGGTGGTAGGGGACTTTAAACGGGTTCTGTGTACACCACTTCTGGGTTTATAAGAGAGTCGTAGTGTATTGGGTGTGATGTCAAGACGGAAGTATCACTTCAGTCATTTGGAGATGATGTCACGCAGGATACGGTACTAGTGCTCTTGAGTGTTGCGCAACCAATCGGGATATTGTGACCAGGTCATGTATATCCGATTATAGAGACTATGTTACCAGACATCCGACATGTGTTTCGGACGGGGGAGACACTTATCCACCCCCAGCCCTAGCACGTGATTATCCGATACTGGGCCGATATACACAATACTACGGTATACTACGCTTGATACAGATCTATATATTCCTATAAGAATATTTCTGGAGAATTGGGTAGGCATGGCGCTTTGCTAGAAGCCAACCTTGTCTTGTAAATCGATATAAACGTAGTACGAGGTACTTACGTGTTCGGATAGTCCGACGATCGTATTTACTGCCAACATATCCGGAGATCTCATGGGTCGCTTCCTGAAGATTCACCGATGACGTATGACTCGCACTTTGATTAATCTGGGATTAATTAGAAGAGAGAGATAGAATTAATCTGGGATTAATTCGATGAGAGAGAAATTAATCTGGGATTAATTACGGAGATATTTTATCTGGGATAAAATATTAATTAAAGAGAGAGAACGATTAATTTGGAATTAATCGATAAAATTAATATATTCGATATATTAATCGAAATTGGATTTCGACGCGGAATTAAAATTAGATTTTAATTCGGGCGAACGAATTAATTTAGAATTAATTCGTTAGCGACGTGAATAATGAATTCGCTAGGCGTAATCATTTAATTACGACGCGACGGAAAATTCGTTAATTTGGAATTAGCGAACCCGAGCCCGAGAGTGATTGCGAGCGCATTCGTATTTCGAATTCGAGCGCGGCACGCGAGTCACATCAAGCGTCAAATCGCTAATCGCGTCAATCGTCAAATCAATTGTCACTTTGAGTGATGTGACTTGACAATATGTCACTTTATTAAAGTGAATAGATGTGATATGAAAAGTGATGTGATATGACTTAAAGTTATAAGTAAAAGTGATGGAATATGAAAAGGTTTGAATATATATATTTGTTTTATTTATTTTTGGAAAATAAATGAATAAATATAAATTGCTTTTTCTTTTCACTTTTTTACACACATTCGGTCCTCTCTCTCTCCACAAGAACAGTACACGATCTCCCTCTCTTTTCCCTCTTCTTCTTCTCTTCTCCTCTCACGGCATGGTGCCGATTTCTTCTCCTTTTTCTGGTCAAAACCGAAACTTTGAGAAGCAAAATGAAGATGAACAAGTGCTAGCACACCTTGAGTTGTATATAGGTGATAGGGAAACGAAATCTTTGAGCATGGAAGCTTGAAGCTTTGAGCTTCAATGGTGGTCTCACATGGCCGAACATGGAGGAAGCCAAGATGATCAAAACCGCACAGCCCCACTGTCAAGGAAGCTACTGCCGTGACTTGGAGGGTGCCAAAATCGCACCTTGTTCTTCAAACATCAAAAACCGAATCAATGTGAGTTGATTCCGCCACCTCCTTTGATGTGTTCATAACTCGTTTTTTATGCATTGTTTGTGATCTTGTGGACTTGCTTAAACTCCAACAAACATATCTTCAAGTATCTTAAAGGTACTAAGGATAAGTTAATTATTTATGGACGAAAAGAACTGCAAGTTAACGGGTATACGGATTCTGATTTCCAATCAGATCCCGATGATAGAAAGTCTACATCTGGATTCGTATTTACCCTTAACGGAGGTACAATTTGTTGGAAGAGTTCCAAACAGGGATCGAAAACAAATTCCACCACTGAGGCGGAATATATTGCAGCTTCTGAAGCTGCAAAATAGGTAGTGTGGATAAAGAACTTTATCACAGAATTAGGAGTTGTCTCAAGTATCGAGAATGCGATTCCGTTATACTGTGATAATACTGGAGCCATTGCGCAAGCAAAGGAACCGAGGGCACATCAGAAGTCGAAGCATGTGGAACGCAAGTACCACATCATTCGAGAGATTGTGTCGCAAGGGGATATTGTCGTGTGCAAGGTACCGAGTGAAGATAATGTAGCAGACCCGCTGACGAAGGCTATACCTCCGAAGTTGTTTGATAAACACGTGGAGTCGATGGGTATTAGATACAATCGTTATTGGCACTAGAGCAAATGGGAGATTTTGTTGGGGTTGGTGCTCAGAGCGCCAATTCCCGGTTGTATTTCTTTTGAATACTTCTGTAAAACAATATTATTATGAAAAATATATGCAGTTTCTATAATATAATGTATCTTTTTATATGGTACAGACGTAATGACCTTAGAATGATTAGTCATGGTACTGTTGCAAAAGCGTCGCAACTGACATTGAGTAGTATCATGATGTTGTCATTCTCAGACAGTTCCTGGTCAAGGTTTACACTACTTGGTCAGTAAAGTAAACCCGTTGAGACCGGTACATGTCGTATACTGGAATATATGATTCCAATGGTTTCTCAATGAACCATTAGTCTTGGAGACTAGTATAGACGTGTGGGTGTTTATAGCGGATAAACAATAAACGACTCACCGAAGATTCTTAATGGATGGTACACAAACGTCAATAAGAATCTTCTCGGGTTGAGTAGAACTTGTGATTCTTAGACTTGAGATGCCATTGTGGGCATATGAGACATCTTCTACACTTAGATGGCCGTCACGTCACCGATCTATTTAGATCAGACCTCCGCCTGTTCGTTGGGTGTAGATAGATCCTCAGGGTGTCCTATATGTATCAAGAAAGGATCCGTATGTTCTGTGTACCAAAGCATAGGTAGTCCATATGATTAACAATCAGATAAAACCATGGGCCCGTGGTAAAGTTTAAAAGATAGTTCTAAACATTCTTTTAGAGATTGCTAATAGAATAGTCGACTGGATAATCCTTATAGAGATTTGACGTTTACATCTATATCTCTGGGATTTATCCGGATACCTCTAACGGAGGAATTATACATTTGTCATGACCTCGACCTGTATGATTCAGCGAGTTTATCCGTGATCGTCATAATTTACGGGTGGATAAATTATGGACACGAAATTGGATTTCGTGACGGATATACCTGAATCTAGTGAGTCTCAATAATGAAATATACTCGTAGAGCACTAGAGCAACATTAATAAATAATATTGATTATTTATAAAGTCGTTTAAAGGTTAAACGAAAGATACATGCTAAAGGGACCCGATAGTCATTTGCTTAATTATTGTGTATTTACATTTAATACTTGATTAATTTAAATACACATTAATTAATAGTCAAATTGAGATATTTGACTACTATCCTAAATGAATATATATATTTGATATTTAATGTAAATATTATATATATATTTAATATATTTGTATTTAATTAATTAATTAATTATTTAATTGTTAAATGATTAAATTAATTAAAATTTAAATATCTTAACATTTGGATATTTGGATTAAATGGCTAAGTTGTCTTTGTTGACTTAATTAAAATATATATAAAGTGTTATTAGATATTTATATCAAGTTGATCAAATTATTATCAAATGAAATTGAAATTACTAATCTTGTATATGCTTGTTGAATTTCGGCCAAGGGTTTATTTTTCAACAAGTATATATTGTTTTCTTTTTCATTTGGTATCTAACCAAAAATATACTTTCTAACCTAAACTCCATTAAAGAAGACAAAGAAAGGTAGAGAGAAAAGAAAAGAAAATCAAAGAAAAACTTGGAAAATAGTAAGTATTTCCAACCTTCCATTAGAGAGTAATTTGTTCCTCTTGTTGTGGGCAACATCTTGTGATGTTCTTGAGTTTTTATTTTCTTTATTCCTTGTGTTTTTGATGGATAAATGTTTGGTGAAAGTGAAAGTGTTGAGCATGTATAATGGAGGAAGCTTGTGACTAGTGTAGTTATAAGTATTCTTTTATGGTTTTGGAACTTTGTTGCTAATCTAGAGTTGTTGAACCACTCTTAATTGACCTAGATTTTATCTTGAGTTGTTTCAATGTGTGAGACTTTGGTTGGATGGAAGAATGATGATTGAAGTAATTGATTTATCCAATTTGGTCTAATTTGTCCAATTTGAAGAAATTGAAAAATTAGGGTTTAAGACCTTGTCCAAATTGGGGATTTTCATTTATGTTGTGTATAAGGATCTGTATATGATGCATATAAAGTTTCATGTTGATTGGATTACATCTTAGATGTGTTTGAAGCATGCAATTGAAAGATGCACAATCCCCCCCTTGGAGGCTCTCGGCCAAATGAACAAAATGGGGATTTTTGTTGCTTTTTGTGTGTTTTGATGTTTTGAACATGCTAGTTCATCTTAGAAATGATTTAGAATCATTCAAAATTGATTTGATCGATTTCGACTAAAATGAACAAAATACAAAGTGTAAGGCAATTCGGTAAATTCACTTAAATATGATTTAATTAATTTTATTTCATAATTTGATTATTGGATAATAAATAAATATTGTTTATTTAATTAATCCGAGAAAAAGTTTTGAAATCGGAAAATTTGATTTTCCACCGTTTTCGCTGGCGTTACAGGATTTGGCCCTCAAAACCCTACAACACCAAGAACCTTCAACGCCACTAGCCTTCAAGCCTCCATTCACGCCATACATTGCCCCAAAATGCACGCACACACCCCCACTGCACTGCCCAGTTTCCCGCACAAATAGACCCGTGAAACTACCCCCAAAATAGTCCAAAAAACCGCAACCCAAACCAGTCCAAAAACCCGCAAAACAGTCCATAATTACCAAAAACAGTGACAGAAAAATACCTTGAAAATAGCCGCGAAACGGAGTGAAAACAGTGGCCAAAACAGCAAAACAGCGAGGGGAAACATTGAACCAGTGAACAGGAAGAGTTGCAGAGCATCAACCCTTCCTACGGCCGTGTAACGCGCTTTCGAGAGACGACAAAAGAGGTTAGACCTGAGGACACCCTTTTAACTTATTATCTTTTGTTTTTTTATCTATTTAATATATTATCGCATGAGAGTCGTTTATTGAGGCATGATGTGAATTCCGGATGAACGGGATGCGTGTTCTCTTTTGTGGTATATCGGATGGAACCTCGGACGTAAATTCCGTAGTCGAATCCGAATGGACGTTATTACGGTTTGCACTCGGGATACAATGCCACATACTACTTAAGAGACACACGTATTTCGTTTCATCCAAACTTTGTATTCGAGCATGATTAGGTTGCTAGTACGGTATTTATTATTAAAGCATGATTTAGTTTAATATATCGTTATTTTTAAGCATGATTATGTCGTTTATTGTTATGCATGATTTAGTTCTTTAATTTTGCATTAGTAATTTAGTTTACGTTTATGTTGAAGTAATTATCTATTTGTTCTTTGCGTTGGATGATTCAACATGCTCGTTGTGTGATATTATGCTTGCCGTTATAATGACTTATTTTTTAAAGCATGCGAACTTAGTCCTAGGATTTATTTTGATGAAGCGGACTAGATCTAAGTTACCTTTGACCATACATGTTGAGTATATTCGGTTAGTTTATTGCACAAATCATATCATTACAAGTGACATAAGTAAGGGACCATTCTGAACCCAACGATTTGAGGTCTTCCCTTGCGAGGGGTGAATGCGCCTTAAATCACATATTCCCGGTTCAGACCGGGTGGCGACTCCATGTTATTTCTCCAATTTAGTTCCCTCGCGGGCTATCCGTACTCCCAACTAGGCAGCGAGCCTTGAACAGCGTCGCCGATTTCTTTGTCCTACAATGTTCCAACCACATACGTCTACATGCATATCTTCCTCATACTAACATACATGCTTCCATTACATACACCTTATATATATACACATAATTGCACCCTGCAATCCGCATATATATATATATAATATATATATATATATATATATATAGTATATATATTTCCATTACTTCATATATATATACATTCATTCATATCACTAGTCCAATCCCTAGGGTGTAGTCTCTACACAACATACCCATACCCAAGTATACTGATATCAAACTCACATATATTAATACACAAACAAGCGCCTCAAGCACTTATCGAATAGGTTACTTACCTGACTTGACGGACACTCATAATCCCGTTCTGATCTGTCAAAACAAATGACAAAACATAATCAGAACCGCAACTTGCGGAATTCTTTACTAATCTATACTAAACTTCCGAACCCTTACGGAATAGCCAAATGTTAACTGGAATAACCCAATTACTATCGTACCATTATAATTATATATTCATAAGCTACGGTCATCAACGCTCAGTCGAGCGAGAAATCCGATTTCATCGGAAACCCGTTTTATCTACCGGATCGATAATCTACGATCATCATCTACGTCTCACTCGAATTCTACGACAAGCATATATTCAACAAACTAAAGCTCAAACAACTCAATTAATATCACTACGCTACTCTACGAAGCTACTAGGAACATCCGTATATATAACGATAAACTTTAAAATAACGCATTTTTAACGGAGAGTCGTACCGAAATTCCGAGGGCATATTCGGACTCCCAACGGCCATACGAACGTGCTGGTGTCGTCGGAATTCCGATCGGAGCAACTATTCACGTCGGGTTACTGTTCACGCGTGGCTTTCCTCCCCGTTTTGCATGATTCCGGGCACAAATTGGCGAAATCGTCACCACCATCCCGTAGTACTCGTCGAGGGCTTCGATTTGGCGGGTGGCTCGGGCCGTGAAACGAAGCGACGAGCCAGAACCGCGAAACCCACATGCGCGACCTTCTCCCTCATTTTCTCACCGTTTCCGGCGTCCCCTGCGACGGCGCCGGCCACCAGCAGATGCGCCGTGGCCGGACGCTTCAGGTGGCGCTGGTGCGCGCCGCCGTCGGCCACCGGAGGGCCATCCACGATGCCAAACTCTCTTTCTCTCTCCTCACGATACCCCTCTATTTCTTTTCTCTATTTTGCGTTTCTCTCTGCGTTCTTCTTCTTCTTTTTTTTTTTGTATTTCTTTTATTTCTTCTTTTGTTTATTTGAAATGAATAATAATAATAACTCAAAATATCATCCATCCAGAATTACCAAAATGCCATCACTTAAAAGGGTATTTTCGGAAATCATCAATTTTGAAGCCCTTCCGACGTGATTTTCGAAAAGTGTTCAACGCAAAAGTTATTCGTCTCGGAAAAAAGAGTCTGATGGTTCAAGAATCAACTCAATCGGAGATTGTTTGCTATTTCCGTGACCAAAACCGCAAACTTTACGCGTTTAATAAAAAATCGCGTAACTGATTTCTTTGAGACGACGCGTCTTCTAACGCGAAAAATCTTCACTTTATATAATTCTGATCCATATATCATCACTTGAACTCTTATTCCTTACAATCATCCTGTTCCGAGACTATAACTTCAGTCCGGGAACCATCCAGATCTGTCCCGAAAATCTGGGATGTTACATTCACCCCTCCGTATAAAATTTCGTCCTCGAAATTTCTCCATCCCTATAACTGCTGATTCGAACCTGGTCAAATGTGCGGAAACTATCTTACTCTAAACTCCACTGATATAACTTCTTTGTGTCAACTAAGAACTAATCACTATCTATAATCTAGGATCCTTAACAGCTCATCAACGGCTTTAAACTGACTATACTGGTCTGGTTCTTATCTCCAGCTCTACTGATCTGGTTCTCATCTCTAACTGTACTGATCTGGTTCTCATCTCTAATCATCTGGCCTCATAAGCAGTGTTTAAAAATATGCCTGAGACGGCCGCCTCGCGGTGACGGCGCTCTGAGGCGACCGCCTATTGCGGTTCTGAGAGGCGGCCGCCTCATTCCGCATCACTGCAAATTGGCGTGAGGCGGCCGCCTCACGCTAAGGCTTTTTTTTTTTTAATTTTTTTTAACTTAAACGACGAGTTGTTTTGGAATTCCAAAACGTCGTCGTTTCATTCATATAAAGAAAACTAATCACAATTTCTAGGGCTTAACTGGTCTTAACTGGTCTCGACATTCGACACATCCTCTGCATCCTCTACTTTCTCGGCTTCTCAGCGACTCTCAGCTTGCTCGGCGACTCTCAGCTTGCTCGGCATCCTCTGCTTTCTCGGCTTCTCGGCGACTCTCAGCTTGCTCGGCATCCTCTGCTTTCTCGGCTTCTCGGCGACTCTCAGCTTTCTCGGCGACGTTCTGTTTTGTCGGCGACGTCTGAAGGTAATTATTTTAATGTTACTGCATCCTTTCATGCTTGATTTTTTCATAACTTGTCAAGTGATTGGGAAATTTTAATTCAATAATCTCAATTTTACTTATCAAGTGATTGGGAAATTTCAGTTGAAATGAAATCAAAACGACCCAAAAGTTATTATATGCATGTGCATTTGATACGTGTAAAGAAAAATTTGCAATTTGCAATTTAAGATTTGTAGATGACATATTGCTTAAATCCAAAGTATTCTTTTCACTAAACACATGGAGAACGTATAAACTAACTGGATGAAACATGTTATCATGCCATCAGATTCTAAGAATTGAATTGGATGTAACAATTAAATTGGATGTAATTTTTTTCAGTAAAATGTCGAATCGAACAGATCCGGCCTGGAAGTACGGGAATGAAGTTACTGTGGACGATGGAAAGGGTTCATATAAGTATATTGAATGTCATTTTTGCACAAGGACAATCAAATGGGGTGTATACAGAATGAAAGAACATATTGCAGGTATAAGGGGTACTGTCGCGTCATGTACGATGGTTCCTCCAGAAGTGCAATCCGAGATGAAAGAATATATGAAGAAAAAATAAGATACAAAAAAGGTTGCACAACTTTATCGAGAAGAACGGATTGATGAAGGTGCCACCCTACACCGCTATTCTTTTGGTAGTTCAAACAGTATATCCCAGAGAACAATTAGAGGGCCAATAGATAGATTTGTGGTTAATATTGAAGTGGGAGAATTGGCGGACAATCCGATACAACCCTCACAAGAAAGTGTTCAAGATCTTCGTAATCAGACGATACAAGATATTGGTAGGTTTTATGAGAATGGCACTGCTTTTAATGTTGCTAATAGTCCATCATTTGTTAATATGGTGCGATTAATTGGAAATTTTTACCGTGGGCTAAAACCACCGACACCATATGAGTTATCAACAACTATACTAAAAAAAGAGTAAGACAATACTAGAGAAGTTGTTGATGAAGTAAAGAAAACATGGAGCGAAATAGGGGTTAGCATTATGTCAGATGGGTGGAAGGATATGAGAGGAAATAATTGATAAACTTCCTTTTGAACAATCCTTTTGGAACAATTTTTCTTAAATCTGATGATGTTAGTGATGTAGTGAAGGATGCAAATTTATTGTTGAACATGATTGATGATGTTGTTGAAGAAGTAGGCGAAGATAATGTCATTCAAGTCATTACAGATAATGCATCAAACTATAAGAAAACAGGTGAACTTTTAATGGAAAAGAGGAAATGATTGTGGTAGACGCCGTGTGCGGCGCATTGTATTGATTTAATTCTTGAAGATATTGGGAAGCTACCTCAACATAAAAATGCATTGTTAAAAGCAAAAAAGGTAAAAATATTAGAAAGCTACCTCAACATATTTTATTAAATATCTTCTTATTTGACATCATTAATTCATGATTGTTAATGTCATTTAACATGTTAGTAATTTCATTTATAATCATGGAGCGCTGTTGGCTTTAATGAGAAGTTTCACAAAGAAGGATTTAGTTCGCCCTGCACCGACAAGGTTTGCAAATGCATTCTTAACATTAGAAAGCATGTATGGTTTGAAGGAATCCTTGGAGCAAATATTTACTTTAAAAGAGTGGAATGAACTTACTTTCTCCAAGAAGTCTGAAGGGAAAGATGCAAAAATAATAATTTTTAATAATAGGTTTTGGACTTGTGTTGCTTATGCATTGAAAACAACCAAACCTCTAGTTCATGTGTTGAGGATGACAGATGGCGAAAAATTTCCTTGTATAGGATTTATATATGGTGCTATAAATAGAGTAAAAGAGGAGATAGCAAAAAATTTGGGAAATGAGGCTGGTGCATACAAGAGATTTGGAAAATAATTGATGATAGATGGGAGTCTCAGTTGCACCGTCAATTGCATGCAACTGCTTATTTTTTGAATCCTCATATACAGTATGCAGACAATCCTCCTTCCAAGCATCCGGAGATTAGGCGTGGGTTTATTTTATTCTTGGAGAAACTGTTGCCCAATCCTGAAGATCAATATGCGGCAGATATACAATCAGATGCCTTTCTACATAAGCAAGGATTATTTGGCACCAGTATTGCCAAACACACCATCTTCAATCGTAGTCATGGTATGTGAATTATCACTTTTGTGTTATTATTAACTATAAGATATTATATGAATTTTGAAAGTGTATATTCAATCTTATTGTCGCTGACTGGTGGAGAGCATACGGCGGTGAAGCTCCTCAACTGCAATCTTTAGCAATAAAGATTTTAAGTCTAACATGCTCATCCTCGGGGTGTGAATGCAATTGGAGTGCATACTTAATTGTGAATACTTAATTTATTCAACTTTTGATAATTTGAATAAATAAACTGTAGATTCATACAAAGAAGAGAAATAGATTATCCACCGAGAAATTGAACTCATTAGTGTACATAATATACAATATGCGATTGAAGCACAAATACATGAAAAAACATTCATTTCAATCGGTTGATGATTCTTTGATTGAGGATGAGTTGCCTTCTGATGATGAGTGGGTGGCTGGAGAAAACTTTGTGGAGAATACTTCCATTGAACAACTGAGTGGCAGTAGAGCACCTGCACAAAAAAGGAGCAGAGACCAAAGTAAATTAATCTTGTACAAATAATGCAATTTATATAATCAAATTAAAAAATAATACGACTTTATGTTATTTGTTAGGGAAAGGGAAAACTCCACAATTAGTGGATGAACAACAATACAAGTGAAGGAGGTTCTTTGGATGATGACCCATCTGATGATGACATAGATTTTGACCCAAGCTTCATGCCGCTAGACACTAATGATAGCTTATTTAAGGATTAGTTATCAATAATTTTTTGAACATACTATGAATTACGAAGAAAATAATGTATTTTGGATTACTTATCAATAGTTTTTTGAACATGCTATGAATTATGAAGAAATGAATGTATTTTGGATTATTTTCCGATTTTTGATTGAGGTGCCCCGCCTCACTGCCTCGAGGAGGTCGGCCTCGCGCCTCAATGGCCGGCCGCCTCGAGGCGCCGCCCCGTATTTTTAAACATTGCTCACAAGGGCCCTATACTGATACTATCTAATTCTTGCTAATTCTCTGATTTTAAAAAGACCGTAAAAGTACAAACTTAAATTAATCTCCTCCCATACGAAGATAGCTAATCTATGCACATAAATTGAGTCACCCTTGGACTCAGATTCAAGCAAGCAAGGCACTGAATAATAAAATCAAATCATATCAAACTATCATAGAAGATACATACAAAGACCTACGTGGTCTTTACAAAACTGAAGACAATCTCTGACAGCCGGATCCCCACAGTTGCAGTCACTGACTTCTAGACCATGCTTTAGACTCCGACTGTTAAACCATGCTCTGATACCAACTTTGTAACATCCCGCCTGAGCCAGGATGTTACCGGCAGGAGACATGCTAATCCGGCCTCTATAAGCCTCTGATTCTGACGAAATTTCGGTATTATATATGCATAACATCATGCAACCTGGCTTATAGCCAGCACCATGAGACAACCTGCTTATGCAACTCAACATAAATGCAATCATCATCTAGGCCTCAGGCCAGAACTCAATAATCAAAATGTAAATACTTGGCCTCCGGCCAGAACTCAAAATAAATCTATACTATTACATAACCCTTACATATAAGATACAGATGCAAATACAATACAAAGGGCCGTGAGGACCCATAACTCGACCCAGGACTCAAAGACTCTCTTGACTGCAATTGGGGTGATCCACTGTCTTCAAAGTCTTCACTGAATCCTGCTGGTTCAGTATGACTGCTACTGACCTGCAAAACTAACAAACTGTTGTGGTGTGAGTCATAAGACCCAGTAAGTAACCATGCTCATATCTACAGCACAAACACACAATAACTTATATTTTCGTTCCATTAATTTTCTTAACTTATCTTTTATTGTAATCATGCAATCACATTTCCATCATTAAATCTCAAACTGTCTACAACTCTCATATACATCACGTTACCAAGAATATACTTTTAGCATCACAATTGTAATGTTCATCAGTCAATCATGTGAGGTTATATAGTTTAACATGTTAATCAAAACATACTATTTAAATTCTGCTTAACTCCTCTATATCTCAGATGTTTGAAATATCATCGAATCGACTTTCATAATACTATTTCTCATCTCATTCTTTTATTACTCACATACAGCCTAGAATTAGATTACTCAACTTACAACTTTTCACCATATTTATGTTATTAATTATACATACATGCCTGAGTTTCATAATACTCAATAATACATATACGAAAACAAAATCTCATACGTACCACATATGTTGTTTAACGGATTTCCGAACTCATACGTCATAATTTATAACACATGTATAACATGATCAAAGTATATAACACATATTCATTGTAAGTCATAAGTCTCATATTCACACATATATATCAACATATATTCTCAAGCAGCGTTATAATCATTTATCTTAAACTATAAGGCTTAAATTAGGAAAACTTTTCTGAAAATCAATACCTCTGTAATTCTTATTGAAAACTAAATCTGAAATCGAGTTTGAAAACTCATCTGATACTGTATCTGAAAACTGATTTCTATTTCTGAAAACTCATTTCTGGAAATCTTTACTGAAAACTGTATCTGGGTATCTGTTGAAAACTGACGCATGGGGGCGTTACGTATTGCCGTCCCTCCATACGCCCTAGAGCCAGAGATGCAAATCCATGACATTGGGGCGTTACGTATCGCCGCCCCCCAAAGCATGCCATACATGCCCTGAAACTAGTGGTCTTGGGGCGTTATGTATCGCCGTCCCCCAAGCCACAACTAGAACTGGGGGTGCGGATCTATGCTACCACCCAATCTCTGAACTGGAGATCAGGTACACGATCCTACGCCACCATCCTGTCTCAGAAACTAGGATCTATGGGTGTTACGTATCGCCGTCCCCCTAGTCCTCTACATGTGCACATGTCTTTGTCCGTCAATTCCATCTCTGCATAAGTTACATACTGAGGTGAGTTTTTCCCTCATGCCCCGAAAACATAAAACCGTATTTGAAAACATAAGAAATCATGCTATAGATTTCAAAACTGCATAAACAAACTCAACTGTATCCGTCAATTCCATAAATCACTAAGATTGAGTTTTTACCCCAATCTAAATCAAAACTATAAAACATCCATGAAATCTTCTGAGGTTCTTTTAGAATCCTTTTGGCATATCAAAAACATTTCCAAAATAGTTAAATCTTTTCAAAACTTCAAAAACATTTAAAACATTAAAATCACCATACAATATTTTATACTCATATGCTCATATATATACATTTATGTTGAATACACACACACTCATGCTTAATGCTTACTTACAAACATTCTTATACTATCTCATGTTATAAACTTACATATGTTCTCATGCAATGCATATACTACTGATCCATGCTCTCTATCATCTTATATACGTTTATCATACTCATGTTGCTAAACATATATATATATATATATATATATATATATATATATATATATATATATATTTGTGTGTGTGCTCAATCTCGTATGAACTTGAACACTTGCCTTCATACTATTCTTATACACACATACATATTAATCACGCCAATTTACATACTTAATAGTTCATACTCACTCATGCATACTAACGTTCTTATGTTAATACATACATTACATATTTACTTGGTTAATTATACACTTACGCACATAACCATGTTCATACTCATATGCTCATTATAGTTATGCGTTGTACACATACTTACTAGCTCTTGTTTGTTCATTTACATGCTTTCTTTCTTCCCACTTATGTTCTCTTTTCTTACTTACGTTCCAACCACATACGTCTACATGCATCTCTTCCTCATACTAACATACATGCTTCCATTACATACCTTATATATATACACATAATTGCACCCTACAATCCGCATATATATATATATATATACATTCATTCATATCACTAGTCCCAATCCCTAGGGTGTAGTCTCTACAACCCCCATACCCAAGTATACTGATATCAAACTCACATATATTAATACACAAACAAACGCCTCAAGCACTTATCGAATAGGTTACTTACCTGACTTGACGGACACTCATAATCCCGTTCTGATTTGTCAAAACAAATGACAAAACATAATCAGAACCGCAACTTGCAGAATTCTTTACTAATCTATACTAAACTTCTGAACCCTTACGGAATAGCCAAATGTTAACTAGAATAACCCAATTACTATCGTACCATTATAATTATATCATATTCATAGCTACGGTCATCAACGCTCAGTCGAGCGAGAAATCCGATTTCACCGGAAACCCGTTTTATCTACCGGATCGATCAAATCTAATCCGTTCTCACTTGAATTCTACGACAAGCATATATTCAACATACTAAAGCTCAAACAACTCAATTATATCACTACGCTACTCTACAAAGCTACTGGGAACATTCGAATATATAACGATAAACTTTAAAATAACGCATTTTTAACGGAGAGTCGTACCGAAATTCCGAGGGCAAATTCGGACTCCCAACGGCCATACGAACGCGCGCTGGTGTCGTCGGAATTCTGATCGGAGCTACTGTTCACGTCAGGTTACTATTCACACACTGCTTTCCTCCTCGTTTGGCATGATTCGGCAAAAATTGGTGGTGGAAATCGTCACCACCATCCGTAGTACTCGTCGAGGGCTTCGATTGGTGGGTGGCTCGGGCCATGAAACGAAGCGACAAGCCGGAATCGCGAAACCCACGTGCGTGACCTTCTCCTTCATTTTCTCACCGTTTTCGGCGTCCCGCGCGACTGCGCTGACCACAGCAGATGCGTCGTGGCCGGACACTTCAGGTGGCGCTGGTGCGCGCCGTCGTCGGCCACTGGAGGGCCATCCACGATGCCAAACTCTCTTTCTTCTCTCCTCACGATACCCCTCTATTTCTTTCCTCTTTTTGCGTTTTCTCCCTCTTCTTCTTCTTTTTTTTTCTTTTTTTTGTATTTATTTATTTCTTCTTTTTTTATTTGAAATGAATAATAATAATAACTCAAAATATCATCCATCCAGAATACCAAACTGCCATCACTTAAAAGGGTATTCGAAAAGTGTTCAACGCAAAAGTTATTCGTCTCGGAAAAAAGAGTCTGATGGTTCAAGAATAAACTCAATCGGATATTGGTTGCTATTCCATGACCAAACCGTAAACTTTAAGCGTTTAATAAAAAATTGCGTAACTGATTTATTTGAGACGACGCGTCTTCTAACGCGAAAAATCTTCACTTTTATATATTCTGATCCTATATCATCACTTGAACTCTTATTCCTTACAATCATCCTGTTCCGAGACTATACTTCAGTCCGGGAACAATCCAGATCTATCCCGAAAATCTGGGATGTTACATGCGCAGTCTTCTTATTTTGGATGTAACTTTCACGTCCGATGTCTGATGCTGGTGATTCAAGTTGCATTGGAAAGGGAACTCGTAGATCTACAACTGTGAAGTTTTCATCAAAGTCCAGTTCGGATTCCTTCATGGTCTAAATGAGGACACAAAGTATCCTATAGTTTTTTTATATTTTATATTTTTTTAAGGTTATTAGTGTTTAAGTGATGAGCGGAACTTTAATTATATTACAAAGCCCATACACGAAATTTTAAAGTATTTTATGTGTTATTGGGGTTATTTTACTAGGGTTTTATTATATTTGGGTAGAATTAAGGTTAGCCACCTATTTAAAGGGGCATTATTCATTGTAATTGGGAATTAACCAATAATATATCTTTTTACAAAATAAAATGACTTGTGTCATCTTGAGGAAATGGATTCTTCATTGGTTCTACGGAACAAAAGCTTATCAACGTGTGGCAAGTATTGTGGCGCTGTATCGCTGTTCAAGATTCACTAAAGAATTAAAGAAAGGTTCTTAAGGGCAAAGTTCTTTAAGGGTTGGACTTGATCTTGGAATGGTTTTGTTCTTACAAAATCAAGATTCGTGGTTCTTGGGGCTCATAACACGTGGATGGGTTTGCTTGGCTTTGTTCCAGGCAGGTTTCTATCATTTGGTATCAGGAGCTCAGGGTTCCAAGGTCAAGATTTTCTCTATCTTTATTGTTTTATAAAGTCTTCATATTCATTTTTTTTTCTTTTTTTTTTTGGTCTCTTCTCATTTCAATTTTTTTATTAGTTCCTTTGTGTTTTTCGTGTTTATGACCGATTCTTGGATTTTATTATAATGTTCTTTCATAGTAATAGCATATAGGATTCAGTTCTTGGAGTTCTTGAGTCAATTAAAGTCGAATTTATCTGTAATTTTCGGATCAGTTCGGTCAGAATTTTTCTACCGCGCACTGATTTTCAAACGGCTGTAACCTTTGATCTAGAAAGAGTTCCGGGACCCATAATATATCGATTATAAGTACTCGAGGAGACGAAATAATTAGGCATTGGCCGCACTCAGTCCGCTTAAGTTTCGAGTCTCAAAATCCCTTTCAAAGTTACGAATTCTGTCCAGTTTTAGTTCAGTTTGTCTTCTTATTTTACTTTTGGTTTATTTATTTTTTTTTTAGTCAGTTTCTTGTGTTTGTTTTCATATTTTCTTAGTGATTCTTTGAGTCTTTCCTCATTATTGGCGTCTTTCAAGTAATGGTTGATTTATATAAATAATATGATGGGATAAAGGGTATTTATCTTTCACACGAGATGCTCTATCAATAGTAAATTATGTAGAATGATTATTAATAGAGGGAATCACACAAATTTAGCTAGCACTACCCTTGAGGAAAATTGGGATTACCATTGATATCTCTTGATAGACCTTATAAGTGGATGATTGATTTGGAGAGTTCGTTTTTGAGAGTTCGAGGTTACTAAGCAGGTTGTGGTAAATTTTACAATTGGGCAGTATGTTGACCAAGTAGTTTGTGACGTGGTTCCTATGTGTCATACGCATATTTATTGGGTACGCCTTGGTATAAATTCAATAAAGTGGTTATGATATGGATAGGAATATGTACAAATTTAAGTATGGTGGTGGAAAAATTATCAAGCTTGCTCCTTTAACTCTACAAGAGGTCTATGAGGACGAGTTTACATGCAGAGGAGTGAAGAAGAGTGGGCTAAAAAGAAAAGTGCGATTGCTTTTGGAATGTTACTAGGAGAGCTTTCAGAGTTGGTAGAGAAAAAGACATTAGCAAAATATGAAGTAAATAAGGGTACGAGCGTAGCCTTGAGTAATGAAATGAAACATGTTGATGTTTCAATAAATAAGAGTAAGATGGTTGATGGTGTTGATGATAGTGATGATATTGATGTGAGCGATAACATTAGTGATGATGATTTGGTCTATGATGCCAATGAGGTGCTTGATGTTACTGTTAAGGGTAATATCATATGGAGCAATTTGATGTTGGTTATGAGGACATGAGTTATGAAGTGCAAAAAGTACATGTAGCCGAATATGTAGAGTGTGATCAGATCGTGGAATGAGAGTGTTGATTGTTTGAGAAAGCGACATGGGCATGTTGAGTTTGTTTTAAATAAGATTTCAATGTGAATCCATATGGGAATCTCTTTGCTGTTTCAAGTGGGTTAAGAATGAGAGTAGCAATGGAGAGATTGAGAATGGAAAAATATTGACAAAAAGTCATTCATTCGCTTTATTGACTTTTGCTCACCTTAACCTTTTTTTCCATGTGATTTCTTTTATTCAGGATTCTCATCCCATTGATCTTGTCATTTTTATCTATGAGCCGGGTTCGGATTCGAGGTCGAATCATTTTCAAGAGAGGGAGAATGATGTGATCCAGAATGAGCTATGTTTGTTGGGCCAAGTTAACTTGAAGTTGTGGCTAATTGCATGGCTTGGTCAAATTGGTGTATTTGGGCCATTTTGGTGGATTTGGAAGATTCCTTCGGTTCTGGAGTTTGGTCCATGCATGAGACTTTATGTGAAGGCTTTATTATGTCTAAAGCAATATTAGAATGGGTCTTGGACGTGCATGGGCTGTCTGATTGATTTGGGCTTTATTTTCGAATAGTGCACTAGCAGTGGGAGATTTACGCAGTCTTCGTATTTTGGATGTAACATTCACGTCTGATGTCTGATTTTGGTGATTCAAGTTGCATTGGAAATAGAACTCGTAGACCGACAACGTTGAGTTTTCATCAAAGTCCAGTTTGGATTCCTTCATGGTCGAAATGAGGGCGTAAAGTATCCCTATAGTATTTATATTTTATATTTTTTTAAGGGTATATGTGTGTAAGTGCTGGGCTGAACTTTAATTATATTACAAAGCTCATGCACGAAATTTTAAAGTTTTATGTGTTATTGGGTTTATTTTACTAGGGTTTTATTATATTTGGGTCGAATTAGGGTTAGCCACCTATTTAAAGGGGCATTATTCATTGTAATTGGGAATTAACCAATAATATATTTTTTTTACAAAATAAAGTAACTTGTGTCATCTTGAGGAAGTGGATTCTTCCTTGGTTCTACGGAACAAAAGCTTATCAACGTGTGGCAAGCATTGTGGCGCTGTATTGCTGTTAAAGATTCTCCAAAGAAATAAAGAAAGGTTCTTAAGGGCAAAGTTCTTTAAGGGTTGGAC
>SKCR01047914.1:0-40187 GCA_019454045.1 Zanthoxylum bungeanum | reverse complement strand
TAAAACTGAAAAGTAAAGAAAATAAAGTGCGAAATTGAAAATTAATTACTAAAAATAAACAAACTAGATACAATCTTTTTATTTTTTCATTAAGGATTTCAAAGAAGAAAGTATGAATTTTACAAATGAAATGGCTTGGTATTTATAGGCAAAATTTTGCCACCATCAAATCATCAATCAATTTCTCCACCAAATCCATTATTAATTTCTCCACTAATTTCTCCACCAAATCCATAATTTCTCCACTAATTTCTTATCTTGTTTGGTGGTGATTTGATAATTTTTATTAATTATTTATTAATTAATATTTTGCTTTGAAAATGATTGATAATGACTTTTAATAATTACACTCCACACAATTCTGGATGGTTCATCAATTTCGGTCATGAAATCATCAGAATTTGAAAATATGTTCTCTTTCAGAGTTGTAGATCTTTGAGTCTTCTTTAATCTGGAACTTGAATCAGCTCAATCCGATATCTGAGTAAAAAGTTATGCCCAAAATACGACAGATGCGCAAAACTGGAATTTTCAAAACTGCACTTCGTCAAAAACGCCCTTTCAAGTTTCCAATCTCCAAAATTAATATATCAAGTCCAATAATTGCCCTTATTTGATCCACATTTCGTCCTAAATGATTTCATTGAGTCCCGATATTATTTTATCTGCAAAAGAAAATAAAACATATCAAAACGTTCATCAAACCCGAGAAACCAAACAAAATATTAAGTAAAAGGGGCGGTAAATATTGATATATTTTCCGCTCATCAACGTAGAGATAAACATTAAGAAAAATTATTCGGTAAAGTAAATAATTTAGAACGGTGCTTTATGAGTTTAATCACTTAAGCATTGGATGCTTATTCCGTATGGTAAATGATGGTTTGATACTAGATCACACCACACATCCTTATCCATTTAATTAATATTGTATTCAGGAAAGTGATTAAGATCTCGTTTAACCATGATTGTCATTGGACCACCAAATTTATTTAACTGATACATTGGATGTATGTAGTTTTTTATAAATAATAATTGCTTAAGGTAGTTTTCTTTATTTCGTAACTTAGTTGATGAATTGTCATAACTTAGTTACGTGTTTCTGAAGGAACACATATTGAAATTCTTGAAAGTATCAAGAACTTTCAATCTGTTCTGATGAAACGTAGATTGAACATTTTTGACTTGTTCAAATATATTCAATCTAAAGTATTTTGAAAACTTGATCCTTAAAATTCATTACATGTCTTTGAACTGTTCAAAGATCTTTGATACGATCAAACATTTGAATTTAAAGCAATTAGTTCTAAGGTTATACAGTGAATATGATTCATATTCAATATTATTCTTCCACGATTCCATCTTCATGGAATTGAGTAGTGGGAGCAATTGAATCTTATATGATTTGATTCGTTTGATATTGAATGTTACCGAATTAGTTTCAATACTCTTGGGGTTATACTCCAGTAACACTAATTCGTCTCTTTAATTAATGTTCCATTATTTTCTACAGTTGCATATATGATATGTATAGGTAGAAAATTTGAATCTTGAAAAGTTTGAGATTTCAATCTTTCTTTTATATAATAGTTATATAATGGAAATTACTTACACCTCGGAGGTATAAGTAAAAGTTTATCGTTTATTCTGTTTAATAGAATATTGTATTCTATTTAATAGAATATCTTTCCTACGATTCTAAGTAATAAAATTGTTTTATTACTTGGTGTGTAACATCAGATGTTAACTATTGTAAAAAAGACTTGACTTATTGAAGTCAAATGTGAGAATGATAAATTAGAAATGGAACTACGTAATTAATAAGATGAAACAACCCTTATACATCTTCCGTACAAGTCCAATAGGATAACAGAATCATTCACGAGTATTTGATACTTAATGGTTCCGTTGTTTTCTTATTGAAGAAAAATTATCCTATGTCTTTTAATGGAAGCGATATTTGATATCGATTCTGGAAGTTCACCATTGAACCTTAGATCTAAGATTGTTCATAGCTTACTATAATCAAGTTTTGAACTTGATTACGCTTTCATTATGAATTAGTTCATGATATGTGCTAATTGTTTGCACAACGGAAGCAATGTGAGCTTATTAAAGGTTTGACCTTTATAGTGTGACAGTGAGAAAAGTTATACTCAGCAATCTATTGTAGATTCTGAGAAAACTTATCTCTAGTCACACTAATTGAACAATTAAAGATATATTGGTTAATGTTGATAATAAACTGTATATTTTAGCTAAAGAATGCAAAGTGGCGTTTTTGGATGACTTATTCAGATAAGAGATCAGTTGTGATTTCCTTATTTGAAGAGTTCATTCTGAAATGGCCCTAGAGTTTGTGTTCTGCTGAGATCGCAGTTAGTATGCTAGCTTATAGAGCCTATTGTAGACTCGGATAAGTCTTCCAGAAGTATGTGTTCTCTATTTTTGATATCGTCAGATTGTCTGATCTTGTCAAAGTATATAGAATACATATGTGATTAGAAGGGTTAGTGGGAGCGTACATATTACTTTCTAATGTTATATATCTTAACGACATTGTCATTATTATAGTAATAATGAGATGTTTATGAGGTAAAAGATTTACCTAAGTCTTCTTTACTCCGTGATAAAAGTGGAGTAGTCTCTTTTATATACGATATAAAGTTTTATATAAGATATAAAACCAAGAGACTTGTGAGATACTCTATTAGTCGTACATTAGATATGATCTAATGAAAGACATAACAAGGCTATCTGTATGACATTTAGTATAACTGTTCGACAGTTATTGTGTGTCTTATATAAAGTATTCATTTTTCGTAAAGGATGATTCCTTTTTCGAAAGGATATTGATTAGAATGTCTAATCAATCTTATGTATCATTTGATGATGACATAATAAATACTTTATAATGTGCGATTATAGATATTGATTTAATCGTAATTGTTACGAGTTATTTTGACATCCTATAGACCATATGATGGATCTTGAAACACGTTCTTTGTGATCTTTGAGATATTAAGAACGAGTTTCTAATTCATGGAGAATATAGTCTGCAACCATTAGGGTCATATTAGTTTTGAGACTAATTATGACATTAGACAGTCTACGTCATAAAGAGTCACAAAAGATGCAGTGGGAGTGTCACGAAGGATTCTACTTTTTAGTGGAATCAAATGCAACTTTTGAAGTATTGACTTATGAAGTTGCATAGTGACCTTATAAAATAGAAGTTTTAAATTGGTGTTGTGCTTGCGGTTGTCCTCATAGTATTTTTGGATTTGATCCCTAAATACTTGGACAACTTAGTAGCTGTAGCATAATACAGATATAGCATCCATTTCATATTAATGTATAATTTAGATTCTACAAAATATGAATGATGCTGACTATGGGAAACGATAGAGTTTGTTTGACAAACTCGATATTCATAGCGGACTTGTTTCTTACCTCTTAAGTACTGGTGAGCTTTTGAGGGCCATGTGCATATGATACACATTGAGACATGTATATGATACCGTGGATTGGCACTAGAGCAAGTGGGAGAAATTGTTGGGGTTGGTGCTTAGAGTGCCAATCCGGACCGTATTTATGTCTGATTCATGAATACGAACATCCCCTTATTCCATAATATTACTTATTTATGGTTGCACCTCTTGTTCTTATATATGTATTCGATCTGATTACGATTAGATTGAAACTAAATGTGGTTTAGTGATATGTATATATTAGACAAAGGCCCGATAATATATAATGCAGTACACAGTTACAAAGTTAGTTTGTAATTGACATTGGGAAGTGTCACTGCTATTTGATTATTATCAAACATAGTTCCTGGTCAAGATTTGCTAACACGGGACGGTTAGTCAAATCCGTTGAGACCAGTACATGTCGTATATCGAGACTTGGTCCGATGGTTTATCCCAATGAACCATGAGTCTATGGAGACTCGTATAGACGTGTAGGTGTTTATAGTGGATAAACACTGAACGGCTCACCGAAGATTCTTAATGGATGGTACGCCAACGTCAATAAGAATCTTCTCGGGTTGAGTAGCATAATGGTCCTTCGACTTGAGACACCACTGTGGATATATGAGACATCCTTCACACTTAGATGGCAGTCACGTCACCGATCTATTTAGATCAGACCTCCACCTGTTCGTTGGGTGTGGACCGATCCTCAGGATATCCTGTGTGTGTCAAGATAGGATCCGTCAGTTCTGTGTACAGAGCATAGGTAGTCCATATATATTTAGCAGTATGTTAAATCTGTGGCCACAGTATACATCGGAAGTAAGTTCCGAGTGTTATTTAGAGATTGCTAATAGATACGTCGACGAGATAATACCTATAGAGATTTGACGTTTACATCTATATCTCTGGGATTATCTGGATACCTGTGACGGAGGGATTATACGTATGCAATGACCTCGACTTGTATGATTCAGCTAGTTTATCCGTGATCGTCATAATCTACGGGTGGATAAATTATGGACATGAAATTGGATTTCGTGACGGATATACCTGAATCTAGAGAGTCTCAATAATGAAACATACTCGTAGAGCACTAGAGCAACATTTATGAATAATGATGATTATTTATAAATCGTTTAATCGTTAAACGAAAAATACATGCGAACGGGCCGAACCGTCATTTCCTAATTAATGTGTATTTGTATTTAATATATGATATTATTAAATACACATTAATTAATAGTCAAATAAAGGTATTTGACATATATCATTAATATATGTATTTGAGATATTTAAAGTAATATAATACATATATTTGATATATTTGTATTTAATTAATTATTTAATTTTTAATTGTTAAATGATTAATATAATTAAAATATAAATATATCATCAAATGATGAAGTTAGGAAATGATTATAAGTTGCAATTGTTGACTTATACATTAAAGGAAAAGGTTGTCAAATTGATTTTGACTTCTTAAGATATTTGTTCAAAATTGTTTAATAAAATATCTTTTTCCTTTATTTTCTATTAAATTTCGGCCATGACACTTTAAAATATAAGAGTTATATTTTTCTAAGTTGCATTTGTTGACTAAATTAAATATCTTTAAAGTTGTTTTAGATATTTAACCAAGTTGAACAAATGAAAGACAAATGAAGATGAATTAATATTCTTGTAATTTGCCTTACCAATTTCGGCCAAGGGCTTTTTTCCAAGCTTGTATATATTGTTTTTCATTTCATTTGCTTTTAACCTAATTCACTTTGACATAAACTCCATTAAAGAAAAACAAGGAAGCTAGTGAAGAAGAAAAGGAAAAACTAAAGAAAAGCTTGGATTTAGTAAGTTTTTCCAACTTACTATTAGATAAGAAATTGTTCCTTATGATCTAGGCTATAACATATGATGTTCTTAAGTTATTCTTTTCTTTATTCTTTGTGTTTTGATGATGGAAGTTTGGTTGGAAGTGTTGAGCATCTGTGATGAAGGAAGATTGTGACTATTGTAGTTATAAGCTTTCTTTTAAGGTTTTGGAAACCATGTTGCTAATCTAGAGTTGTTGACCCACTCTTAGATGACCTAGATTTGATCTTGAGTTCTTTCATTGTGTTGAGACTTTGATTGGATGGAAGAAACATGATTAAAGTAATTGATTTAACCAATTTGGTCTAATTTGTCCAATTTGAAGAAATTGAAAAATTAGGGTTCATGACCAATTCCAAATTTGGGGATTTTCATATATGTTGTGCATTTGGATGTGTATATGATGCATATAAAGTTTCATGTTCATTGGATTACATCTTGATGTGTTTTGATGCATGAAATGACAAAGTGCACAAATGGCACACCTTGGAGGTGCTCTCGGCCAAGGATTAGATTTTGGGGATTTTTGGTGCTTTTGGTGTTTTGATGTTTTGAACATGCTAAGTTCATCTTAGAAATGATTTAGAATCATTCAAAATTGATTAGATCAATTTCGGACTAAAATGGACAAAATACCAATGTAAGGGCATTTCGGTAAATTCACTTGAATATGATTCATTTGAATTTTATTTCATAATTTGATTATTGGAATATTAAATAAATATGTTTATTTAATTAATTCGAGAAAAATTTTTGAAATCGGAAGATACGATCTTCCGCCGCTTCCGCTGCGTTACCGGATTTAGCCCCTAAAACCCCTACAATTTTACCAAGGTAGATAGCACTCTGGCTATCGGAGTACAAAATGTACTTCTCCTGCTTGAAACCCAATTCCTGGACGAATGTCTTCATCCACAGCAATTCCTTCCAAGCTTCTGTCACTGCAATGAATTCTGCCTCTGTTGTAGAAAGTGCAACACACCTCTGCAACCTAGACTGCCATGCCACAGCTCTCCTGAGAGAGTAATCAGATACCCCGAAGTAGACTTTCGGGTATCCACATCTCCTGCTATATCTGAATCGGTGTAGCCCATCAACACTGGTTCGTTGCTTCCAAAACATAGCCTCATTTTGGATATTCCTCGAAGATACCGCATAATCCATTTGATCGCATTCCAGTGTTCCCGTCCTGGGTTTGACATAAACCGGCTGACCAATCCAACAGCGTGTGCTAAGTCTGGCCTCGTGCACACCATGGCATACATAATACTTCCCACTGTTGAGGTGTATGGAACCTGTTTCATTTCCTCCTTCCCTGTCTCAGTAGAGGGACTCTGCTGTGTACTCAATCTAAAGTGGGTAGCAAAAGGAGTGCTAACCGCTTTAGCCTTGTCCATCTGGAATCTCTGAAGTACTTTCTCGATGTACTCCTCATGTGACAAGTATAACCTCCTGGCTTTCCGATCATGATGCCAAGAATCTGTTTAGCTGGCCTCAAGTCTTTCATCTCAAAAGACTTGCTCAGTTGCTGTTTCAAATTATCAATCCTCGATTGATTCCGGCCAACTATCAACATATCATCTACGTATAGCAGTAAGATGATAAAGTCATCGTCAGAAAATTTCTGAACGCAAACACAATGGTCTGAAGTGGTCTTCTTGTATCACTGCTCCCCCATAACTGACTCAAACTTCACGTACCACTGTCTCAGTGCCTGTTACAAACCGTAGAGGCTTTTCCTGAGTCTGCACACATAGTCCTCTTTCCCGCTGACTCTGAAGCCTTTTGGTTGCTCCATGTAAATTTCTTCTTCCAGATCCCCGTGAAGAAATGCGGTCTTGACATCCATCTGCTCAACTTCCAGGTCAAGGCTTGCTGCTAAGCTGAGTACCACTCTGATGGATGACATCTTCACAACTGGAGAGAAGATTTCATCGAAGTCAATGCCTTTCCTCTGATTGAATCCCTTGACAACTAGTCTGGGTTTGTACCGGGGTTGTGAAGTGTGCTCATGTTGCTTCACCCTGTACACTCATTTATTCTTCAAAGCCCGTTTGCCTCTTGGCAATTTCACCAACTCAAAAGTGTGATTGTCATGCAAAGATTTCATCTCATCTTGCATGGCTTCCTCCCACTTTTCTTTGTCATCTGTTTCCACAGCCTCCTGGTAGCTCTCGGGTTCTCCCCCGTCAGTAAGCAGCACATACTCATATGCAGAGTATTTGGTTGAAGGTCGCCTTTCTCTGTCAGACCTTCTCTGTGGAACTGTTGGTGTAGCTTCTGGTACTGGTGGTTGATCATGATCATGATCTCTGGGAGCTTCATCACCTGTACCCTCATGTCTGGGAACCTCATCTTCAACTCGTTCTAGCACCGGTGTATGAGGTTCTGGATTCACATTTCTGTATGTTTGGGCATTGTCTTCATATCCTTCCGGATATCTTCTATGGTCTGGTCTTCAACGAAGACAACATCTCGGCTTCTGACGATCTTCTTCTCAACATGATCATACAATTTGTAGCCGAAATCATCCTGACCATAGCCAATAAAGACACATTGTCGAGTCTTTGCATCAAGCTTGGATCTCTCGTCCTTTGGGATGTGTACAAAAGCTTTGCACCCAAAGACATGCAAGCGTTCATAAGACACTTCTTTACCTGTCCAAACTTGGTTAGGAACATTACCTTTCAGTGCGACCGCTGGGGACATGTTCAAAACATGTACTGTTGTGTTGAGTACCTCCCCCCAAAATGTCTTCGGCAGCTTGGCTTGTGATAGCAAGCTTCTGACTCTTTCGCACAAGGTTCTGTTCATCCTCTCAGCTAGGCCATTCAGCTGAGGTGTCTTCGGAGGTGTCGTTTGATGTCGGATTCCTTGCGACTTGCAGTACTGATCAAACGGACCTTTGTATTCTCCATCATTGTCTGTTCTGATGCACTTCAGTTTCTTGCCGGTTTCTCTCTCCACCAGAGCATGAAACTCTTTGAACACTCCCAGCACTTGATCTTTTCTCTTCAAGGTGTATGCCCAGATCTTCCTTGAATGATCATCAATGAATGTCACAAAATACAGTGACCCACCAAGTGTTCTTGTCTGCATCGGACCGCATACATCTGAATGTATGAGGTCAAGTACCTCCGGTTTCCGTTGAGGCGGGGAGCTCTGGAAGGACACTATGTTCTATTTTCCAGCCATGCAGTGTTCACACTTCCGTAAGTGTGAGTTCTTCAATTCCGGAAGAACATTCCACCTGCGTAGTATCTCTATCCCCGTTTGACTCATGTGACCGAGCTTTTTGTGCCATAGCTCGGCTGCCTCATTACTGTTAACTGTATTTATGCTACTATTTGAAAGCTTAGCATGCATCAAATACAGAGTTGAATCTTTCTTACCTCGTGCCACGACCATTGATCCTTTAGTGAGCTTCCAGCATCCGTCACTAAAGGTGCTGCAGAAACCTTCATCATCCAGCTTGCCTATTGAGATCAGGTTTAACCGGATGTCCGGGATGTGCTTGACTCCCTTCAACACTAGCCTTGTCTCGTTGTCTATTTCAAGGCAGATGTCTCCAATACCGACGGCTTTGGACTGGCCGTCATTCCCCATCCTTACAGCATCGTAGTCCCCTGATGTGTAAGATGAAAAGAAGTCTCTGCGAGATGTGGCGTGTATGGAGGCGCCACTATCTATCACCCAATTGGTCTCGTGGCTGGCAAGATTCACAACAGCTTCTTCATATATAATATGGAATTCTTTGGAGGTCTTTTCGGTGGTAGTGGCAACTCTTTCTTGATTAGAGTCGCCATCTCTCATGGACTGCTCGTTCTTCAGTTTGTAGCAATCCCTCTTCATATGGCCTTTCTTTTTGCAGTGATAGCACTCAATATCTTTAGTTCTTGATTTACCTCGGTTCTTGTCTGGTCTACCTGGGCCTCGGCTTTTACTCCTCCCCCTTCTGGTGTTCTTTTCTGTCACTAGAGCTTCTGAGGTTGAGGCTGATGCTGACTCCTGCATTCTCGTCCTCTTTTCTTCCTCGAAGATTCTGGTCTTTGCCATCTCCATACTGACTTTCCCATCTGCGGCTGAATTGATCACCGTAGATCTGAACGTTTCCCAAGATTCTGGTAACGTATTAAGGAGTATTAAACCGTTTACCTCATCACCGAAGTCTATGCCCAATCCCGACAATTCTTTCATGGTGCCGAGGAAATCTTTAATATGGTCCGCCGCAGCTGTACCTTCATGGTATTTCAAACCCATCATTTTTTTGATGTAGTACAGCTTGTTGTTGCCAGTCTTTGCTCGGAAAAGCTCCTCCAGCTTTCTCCATAAGACACGTGCATTTGTCTCTGCACTGACATGGTTCACGATACTGTCGTCGATCCACTGACGAATAGTATTGCATGTTTTCTGGTGAAGATTAGCCCACTTCTCATCGGTCATTCCTTCTGGTTTCTGCTCCAGAAATACCGATTCATCATAGTCCTTCACATACAGAAGGTCTTTCATCCTTCCTCTCTATGTGAAATAGTTTGTACTGGTTAACAAAACTATTTTTCGTTGCCCCCTTCCATCATAAAAATTCTAAGCAGAATTTTGAAAAACGGACCTCACCGTTGCGTCCGGAATGGTCAAAAATGGTGGAAATGACACTTCGTTTATCAAAATCCGACACAGTGACCAATTTGCAAATTTCAGAAATTACAGGGATCAAAATGCAATTTCCAAAAATACAGGGCCAAAAATGCCATTACGGAAAAGTTCAGGGACTAATTTGCAATTTCAAAAAGTTAAGGGACTAAATTGAAAATTTCTGAAAGTATAGGGGCTAAATTGTAATTTCCAGAAAGTTCAGGGTCCTATCTAAAATTTACCAGACACCGCTGACGTGGCACGTGCTGACGTGGCAGCTGACTGGGCTGCTGACTGGTCGCTGACTGGGCGCTGACTGCGTGCTGACGTGTCGCCACGTGTATCGTCTTCTTCCTTGGAACGCGCGTGCTGCGCGTGCTGCGACTGAAGGCGCGTGGGGCAAAGACTGTGAGGCGCGTGCGGCGCGTGACAGCTGTTGGGACCTCCGTTTGATCGCCGGAAAATACCACCGTGCTCGTCTAGCCGTGAAACATCTGATGGTATGCTCAAAATCGATTTTTGACAACTTTTGTCAGAACCGACTTTCCGAACCGAAGCTCTGTTACTGAGTTTCGGGATCCCTCCGAGTAACCTTAGCTCTGATACCACTTGTTGTGATTAAAACACACAATAATAGAGGTGATTGGAGAGAAAATTCTTCTTATATTCACAAACAAAGAATTACAAAGCTTACAACCTTAAGCTTAACAAAAAACTCTCACACCACTTTACTCTCTATCTTTACTCACACATTTGGGATGCTTAGAACTGGTCTTCAGGCTCCATTTTATAGTGCAGCAAAACGTGTGCACTGTTGCAACACGTTTTCCCTTCACGCGTTGTATGGGTTGGCTGCCAAAACCCTCACGCGTCTCTCTTTCTCTGCATGCCAGCATGAAGACAGTTTGCTTTCGGTGCAAACTGTCTTCATGCACATTAAGTCAACACTTGTTCCGCCTCTCTATATGTTTTGTCCCTATCTGGCCCATCCCTTGCTCGCTTTCTGCTAAAACTAAATTTTTCTCATCCATGCTCCAAAACCAAAATTTTCCCTTGATAGCCCTTTGTACAACTAATATTCCCTGCACTGATGGCCAATGCATCCACAACAGAAACAAAAATTTGGCAATCTTTCATATTGAAATGGCATTACGATATCTTCTCCACTTCTTTTTCCAACAACAATATGTTTTTAAGGGTTTAGTGATGTCAATGGATATTCTCACTTTAATATATCTTCCAAAGCATTCTCCTTACTCGACAGTCCATAACTCATATTTTCCCCACCAGCTCAGCGAAGATATGTGAGTGAAGGGCTGCTCAATGAGATTTTCATCTTCCCCATAAAAACTACTTTGTTCTCCTTTCCCTCTTGTAAAGAAATTTTCTAACATTTCCTTATTAACTCCTCCGTGTCCCTTAACAGATTTATCACTTTCCCCACAACTCGGTTTCGTGAAGACAAAACAAAGTATCCACTTAAACCCAGTGACTAGAAACGAGCCAATGAAACAGCTCGACATGTAACTTCCATTCTAGAGCCTTTTACTAAGAAAAATAACTCATAGGAAGGAAGACTTCTACATAGCTCACACTACTTCAAAATAAGTATACGTTTAGTATAGAGTAATTTTTTAATGAAGAATTACCTAGCTACCAGTATCAGTATCAATTTAATAAGAATGTGCCCATCAATAGAGTAATTGATGAACAATTATATGACTGTATAGAGTAATTTTTTAATGAAGAATACCTTACGGTAATAAATTAAAATATAGAAAAATATATATATTTCAATACAATATTGTTTATCTTTCAATAGAATGAAATAGGAAAAATATATATTTCAATATATATATCCTCAAAATCTCATATTCTGGTGTCCGCACGAATCGCACCATAAAGTGCCCCATTTTTTGGGTTTTTCCTAAGATGAGAAAATACGAGTATTTTCATGTGCGTCCATACGAAATTTTCGTATGGATATCCACATGAGAGAATGACTCTCTCTCTCTATTTATTTATTTATATTTATAGTGAAGATTATATGATCTTACATTTTTGGTGTGCCTAATCTGATGTGCTATGGACCCATATTTGAAATCTTCCTATTTTGTAAATAATATTTGTGGTCGAAAGAATAAGAAGAGGGAAAACAATTAATTAGAAGAAGAAGAATTGAAAGAAAATTGATAATGAGGCATTGGCATGGGAAGAGCATACAAAAGAGAGGCCCATTTCTTGTTCTCAATTAGATGGAGATGGAGGTGGGTCACCAACCTAAAAAAAAATTCTCCAATTTCTTCCCTTTTTATTAAAAAATAATAATATTTCTAGAAGCTTTATATATGAATAATTTTGTATATAAAATAAATAGTAAAGTTAGGAACAATCATACAATATAAATAAACTTTAACATGGCCGGCTTGAGTGACATACTTTGTTTCTAGATAATGGATGAGATAGGCAGGCAGGTTGGTTGGTTGATTTTTGAAAATGACAATTTTATTTGTAAATTGAAATATAGTTGGTAAAAAAAAAAATTGTTTATAAATATTATTAGTTTGTTCTGCTTCTACTACTAACATCATAAGTTGAGTCAAGTCAAGTATTCTTTTTATTTAATAATTCCTAGTGGGCTCTCACAACCCAACAATGAAGTCAAAAGAATAACCGGATACTTTCTTTGAATAAAATAAAAATTAATAATTTTTATTTATTTTAATGGCCATTCCTATAAAATTGTATTACATTATATGAAGATTTAATAAATGACCAATTATGTCTTGTTTTAAAAATGGAACGGGAAAGAATAAAAATTTATCCCTAAAATTTAAACGAGATGAGACAGGATTTAGCGGGATGAGAGGGGATACGGGATAAAATATGGATAATTTTTTGTCTCGAAAAAATATAACGAAACGAGATCATGATGATTTTTTGTCCCGATTTTGTGAACGGAATGGGATCGAGATTGAAAAATCTCATCCCATCCTGGCCAGTTATCAAGGTCTGAATTATGAAAAATGACAGGAAGACAAACGGGGGAATAAAATAAGAATAAAAACACAATTAAAATGATGTATTTCAATGTGTTTACAGCTCCACGGTTTGTTTACAAAATGTTTACCAAACATTTAGTTTACATTATTATATAAAAGTTTAATAAATGAAAGAGGTGAGGTCTCAAATATGAAAAAAAAAAGTTGGGGAGATAAATTGGGGAAAAAACGATAGTAAAAAAATAATTAAAATATCGTGGTTTTGATTGTATTTTTGTTTCTCTTCTGTCTCAATAATATAAGTCATCATCAATTATATGTGACAGAGAGTTGGTCATCAGTTGCATCAAGCCGAAATTGATAGGTTGCGTTTTCTTCTTTTTCTTCTTCTTCTTGTTTTGTTTTTTTAATATGGAATATATTTAAATGTTATTGAATATTGAATGCATGTTTTTTTTTTTAATATCTAATTATAAATATATGAAAATTAGTAATTTGATATTTATATTCTTTAAATTTGTATTTCATGACTTGAATTTACTTGTTAGAAAATTTATTATATTAAACAATTTAATAAAAGAAAAAGAGTTGACTGAACGATACAAAAAAAAAATTATTTTTTTTTTAATGAATGACCTCAACGATGAGCAAAACAGTAAGGCAAACATATGCATCCCAATTAAGTTGGCACACAGAAATTTGTAGGGAATGAAAATATATAATTTTTATGAGAAATGACACAGCTCTTAGGATTGAAATGATTCCTTCGAGGGTTATAACCCTTAAAGGGAGGTATACATTGACATAGATATACCTTTACAAAGACAACCTTCCATGTCTATAAAAATGATCATTGGGTTCTCATTTTCATTATTCAATTTATTCATTCACATCATCTTCTCTTTCACATATTCTTAGACATATTAAAAGAGTTTGAAAAGAGTTTCCATCATTGTTCCTAGTTCAAAGTTGTTGATCAAAAAGAGTGTCTCTTAGTCAAGAAGTAATCAAGAATCATGGGAAAACGTTAGCCAATAGATCCGTAAGTGTACCGAGACGGAGCTAATAAGTTCTTAAGAACAGAGATTTCTCGACTTGGTTTGAAGTTTTCATCTTATACAAAAATATATAAATATATATATATATATTTCACATGTTTTTCTTAAGACTTTGAGTTTTGTTTTGATTTATAGTTTGCATATTTTGCTTGAATTATGCATGTTAATAGTGATAAATAGCACATCCCGCCAACAATGTTAAGAACTTATTAACTTAAATGTGTTGCTTATTCTGGTTTATGCATGTATTATTTGTCTTTTGCTCTGAAAATGCGTTCTGCACATGAAATTTACTTAAGGACGTTCGAATGCCCGTCGAACGCATAAGAAACATACAGTGTTTTGTATTTTTATTCAAACACGGTGACGAACGTCACTCGAATATGAACTCTCTAGAAAGGTTTGTTCGAACGCGTTAGTAAAAGCTACACGAATGAAAACTGTCTAGAAAGATACGTTTGAACTATTGAACGAACGTGACACTAATGTAAGTTATACTTGAAATATTTTTAAACTTGAATTAATTTTGGTATAATAACTTACATGATTTAATTTGCATTGATTCACAGATTTAGATTAATCAAATGCCTAGTTAATTAACTTGTTAATTGTCATATATTGTACACAAATATTAATTGTGAAATTTGGTAATGTAGACATAAGTTAATTATATGATAATTCAATCATCACATGCATGCACCTAGTTTATTATGTGATAAATTTGGAAAATTTTATCTTGTTCATTGATTGTTGCATATTTGGTTAGAATTAAAAGTACGTCACAAAAACTTGGTATGCGTGTTATACAAGTAATTCCTTTCGAGCTTGACTGTTTATATTTAATTAATTATTATATTTGCAATTGAGAATTGAAGTGTAACACTAAGATTGAATGTATAAGATTTTCTATTGAGAAAGTGTTTAAGGAAATTCTTACACCAAGGCGATAAAAGCCTAAGAGGGCATGAATTTAAGTGGTTACACCGGACCCCCTCATCCTCTGAGAATTTTCCTTTGTTCACTTATCATAAAAAAATTAGTCTCAAATTCGAGAACTTGTATTATTTGGTATTACTATCAAAAATAATAACAAGTGGATTCTTAGTGTAACACATAAACCAGATCATGAAATTGATCATTGAATAATTTGTCTTGTGTAAACTTAATGATAATTGTTTACATATTTCACAGTTATACATGACTACTGGAAACATCATAATACTGATTGCTAATGGAGAAAAGCTGGATAAGCTTGGTGGAGCAAACTTCAAACAATGACAGAGCAATATTACTCTACCTTACCACACTACAGTTGGCCAAGTATTTCAAGAAAACTCCCCCGAATTCCTGTGGAGGGAGAAACTGAAGCGGCTTGGCAATTGCGAGTAGAGGCATGGTCGCAGTGTGACTTCCTGTGCAAGAACTACCTCTTGAACGGTCTTGATAATACCTTGTACAATGTATACCAAGGCACGACTTCTACAAAGAAACTATGGGAATTTTCATTTGTTCAGTTATCATAAGAATCTAAGAGGGCAGAGATTTAAGTGGTTACACCAGACCCCATTGTCCTCTGGAAATTTTTCTTTGTTCACTTATCATAAGAAATTTTAGTCCCAAATTCAAGAACTTGTATTATTTGATATTACTATCCAAAATAATAATAAATGGATTCTTAGTGTAACACATAAACCAGATCATAAAATTGATCATTGAGTAATTTATCTTAAGTAAACTTATTAATAATTATTTACATATTCCATAATTACATATGGCTATTGGAAACATCACAATATCAGTTGCTCATAGAGAAAAGTCTGATAAATTCAGTGGAGCAAACTTCTAAAAGTGGCTGAGCAAAATATTATTCTACCTGACCACACTATAGCTGACCAAGTATCTCAAGGAAACTTTTTCGGGTTCTGTAGGAGGAGAAACTGAAGCGGCTTGAAAACTGTGAGTAGAGGCCTGGTCGCAAGGTGATTTCTTGTGCACGAACTACCTCTTGGACGGTCTTGATAATACCATGTACATTATGTATCAAGGCACGACTTCTGTAAAGAAACTTTGGGAATCACTTGAAAGAAATATTAAACGAAGTATTTAATGAAGAAACGAAGTATTCAAGTTGCAATAATTATTGAAAAGTTTCCTTCATCATGGAAGGTCTTTATGAGTTATCTGAAACATAAGAAAAATGGATGAGTCTTTAAGATTTGGGAGTTTGATTAAGAATCGAAGAGGACAACAGGAAGTTCAAGAAGGCTAGCTATAAGACCATGGAGTCTAATGCCAACAAAGTTGAGGGTGGAAAAAGTAGCAAAAGAGAAAGAATAGTGGAGCTAATTCTTCCAAAGCGAGCAAGAAGTTCAAATGGAAGTGCAATGTCTGTGGAAAAATCGGTCATATAGTAAATGACTGCAGAAACAAAAAGTTTCAGGAAAAAGGAAAGAAAAAGAATAATGAGGTCATGTCACTGAAGATGAGCTGATGAAAGATGAGATCTCATAGATGAACTTCTCAACAGTTGTAACTGAAGCCAACTTGAAAACCCGAAAGAATGGTGGATAGACAATGAAGCTACTCGCCACATATATGCTGATAGTAGAATATTTTCTACATATCAAAAGGTTGACAACAGATACCAATTAACCATGAGAAATTCATCCATCTCCAAAATGGTAGGACAAGATACGGTAATTTTGAAGATGACTTCCGGAAAAGAACTTACAGTGAAAAATATGATGCATGTTCCAGACATCATGAAGAATTTCATTTTGAGATCTCCTCTCAATAAGAATGATTTTAAATTAGTCCTTGTTTCTAACAAGTTTGTTCTTACCAAGAATGATGTTTATGTAGGAAAATTATACATCACTGAGGATCTTTTCAAATTCAATATAATGACTTCAAACAACACAGTGTTATTAATAATAATAAAGTCACATATTCTTCTTATATTATTGAGTCACAAAATATATGGCATGGTAGGTTGGAGCATATTAATTATGATACAATACATAAATTAATTAACATGAACCTTATATCTAGATTTTCAATTGATAAACAACATAAATGTGAAGCATGTGTTGAAGCAAAAATGAATAGAACATCATTTCATTTCATAGAACAAAGTGAAAATGAATAGAACATCATTTCATTTCATAGAACGAAGTTCTGAACCTTTAGAACTTGTTCACACCGATGTTTGTGATACGAATGTTGTGCAAACTAGAGACGGTAAAAAGTACTTTATCACTTTTATCGATGATAGTACAAGATATTGTTATGTGTATTTGCTGAGAAGTAAAGATGAAGTTATTGAGAGCTTTATACACTAGAAGAACGAAGTTGAAAATTAAATTGGCAAGAAAATCAAAAGAACCAGGAGTGATAAGGGAGGTGAATATATGTCACCATTTGGTGAATATTTTTCCAATGATGGAATTATTCACAAAACTACGGCTCCTTATTCACCTCAACAAACAGGATTGTGGAATGCAAAAATCAAACGTTGAAGGAAATGATGAATGCTATGTTGACAAGTATTAGTTTACCCCAAAACCTGTAAGGTGAAGCTTTGCTTTCCGCCAACTGCATTCTGAACAAGCTACCTCACAAAAGATTGGACAAGAAACCATATGAATTTATGGAAAGGTCACACATCATCCTACAAATACCTGAAAATATGGGGGGTGTCTCGCCAAAGTGATGGTACATAAACCTAAGAAAGTTAGAATATGGCCAAAAGTTGTTGACTGTATATATTTATTGGGTATTCTCACAACAGTAGCGCGTATCGATTCTTGGTACATAAATCTGATATTCTTGACATCGATCCAAACATGATAATTGAGTAAAAGAATGTAGCATTCTTTGAAGAGATATTTCATCATAAAGAAAAATAAAGAACATATTCTCTCAAAAGAACTATTAATATTGTTACAAGTACTGATCAATTTAACCAAGAATCTGATAAATATGAAAATGTTGAGAAAAATGAACCTAGACGTAGTGAGAGAGCAATAACGTGTAATTCATTTGGACATGATTTTCTAACATACATGTTTGAAAATGAGCCTTAAAGCTATAGAGAAGTGATGTCTTATTCGGACACTCATTTACGGAAAGATGTTATAAATAGTGAGATTGATTCAATCCTTCAAAACGATACTTGAGACTTGGTTGATCTTCCTCCAAGTTGTAATTCAGAAGATGAAGTCAGAAGAATCAATATATAAGTATAAGTCAAGACTTGTTATAAAATGTTATAGATAAAAAGAAAGTCTTGAATACCTATTCATCAGTGACTCGTCTCACTTCAATAAGAATGCTTATAGCCATAACAGCTATATTTGATCTTGAAATACATCAAATGGATGTAAAGACAATATTCTTAAATAGTGAACTGGATGAAGAGATTTACATGGAACAACTAGAGAATTTCAATGTTCATGGACAAGAAAACAAGGTGTGGAAACTTGTAAAATCCATGTACGGATTAAAATAAGCACCTAAACAATGGCATGAGAAATTTGATAAAGAGATGTTGTCAACTGGATTCAAAATTAATGAATGCGATAAGTGTGTATATATTAAATCAACTCAAAAAGAGTATGTCATTGTGTGTCTATATGTAGACGATATGTTGATAATTGGTAGTAATTATGAAATGATTCAATCTACTAAGAAAACCTTGACCAGCAAATTTGACATGAAATATTTGGGAGTGGCTGATGTAATATTAGGAATTAAAATTTCCAAAACATCAGAGGGGTACATATTATCTCCAGCTCATTATATTGAGAAAAAACTTGAGAAATATAATAAAAGAGATCTAAACATGGCTAGAACTCATGTGGACCTAATTTTCATCTGTCAAAAAAATACTAGTTCGAGTGTATTACAATTATAGTATTCGAGAGTCATCGGAAGTCTGATATATCTCACGAATTACACACGATCAGATATTGCTTAAGCCGTAAACAAACTTAGTAGATATACGAGTAATCCATGATATAACCATTGTAAAGTTATAATAAGAGTTTTGAGATATTTAAATGAAACTTCAAAATATGGTCTGTATTATATAAGTTATCATGGTATTCTAGAAAGATACAGCGATGCAATTAGATATCTGATACAACGGATTGAAAGTCCACGAGTTGATTTATTTTCACGCTAAGGGATGTAACCATATCATGGAAATCCTCGAGACAAACGTATATTGCACGGTCTACTGTGGAGTCTGAATTAATAACATTAGGCAAGCTGCAAAAGAATCGGAGTGACTTTGAAATTTCTTAAAGGATATTCCTAACTGGCCAAAATCGGTACCAGCTATAATCATACATTGTGATAGCCAATAGGCTATTGGAAGGGCCCAAAATACAATAAATAATGGTAAGTCTTGACACATAAATCGAAGACATAATATCATAAGACAACTACTCTCCAGCGGTATAATTTTAATAAATTATGTCAAATCGAAGGAAAATCTAACGGATCCACTTACTAAAAGTTTACCTCAAGAGCAAGTTGGGAAGTCATTGAGGGGAATGAGCTTGAAGCCTATAAATTAAGAATTATCACTATGGAAACCCAACCTAACTGACTGAAGTTCTCAAGATTTAGGTTCAAAATGAATAATTGAAACTTTGTACAATTCAAACCAGGAACTGTAGAGTTTTATACTCTTTCTCATTTCTATAGTGACGCGGAGTGCTGTCTGTCAAGGTTAGGATAAGCGAAGGTTTTTAATGATCACTATATTAGGAGAAGAGTCCTAATAGAGGTAACGACAAAATACCTTATACAGTATATCACATATTTCTAGTAAGAAGTGAGGTTGCTTCCATGAGAATTTTAAAGTTGGATTTCCTAAAGTACTTGATGAAGCCATGACCAATTTCTTAGCCGAATTGAACTCAACCGTAGAATGAGAAATGGTCGAAGTAAAGATATGTTATGGCTATTGCCTTGGTTTACACTAACGGTGGAACAGTTCAAGACTATGGTCATTAGTTTGCCATGTAAATCTGATAGTCATTTACTATGAAAGGTTCAAGGCGAAAGAAGAAACTCTCTTAAATGTCTACATTCATATTTTGAGAATTGTGGGGATTATAAAAAATTCGATAAACATTGCATGTATTTATAGGGAATGAAAAATTATAATTTTTTATGAGAAATGACGCAACCTTTAGGATTGAAATGGTTTATTCAAGGGTTATAACCCTTAAGGGGAGGTATACATTGACATAGATGTACATTTACAAATGCAACCCTCCATGTTTATAAAAAGAGTCATTAGGTTCTCATTTTCATTATTAAATTTATTCATTAATATTCATCCTCTCTTTCACATATTCTTAGGCATATTTTAGAGAGTTTGAGGAGAGTTTCTATCACTGTTCCCAGTTCAAAGTTCTGGATCAAAAGAAGTGTCCTTTAGTCAAAAACCAAGAATCCTGGAAGAACGTTAGCTAAGAAATCCGTAAGTGCAGTGGGGCGGAGCTAATAAGTTCTTAAGGACGTAAATTTCTCGACTTAGTTTGAAGTTTTCATCTTTTACAACAAATATTTACAGCTTTTTTTAAGACTTTGAGTTTTTGTTTTGATTTATGATTTGCATGTTTTCCTTGAATTATACATGTTAATATTGATAAATAACACATCCCGCCTACAATTCCAACCTCGTTAATTTTTTTTTTCCAGGAAATCCATTGTGGAAACCTTAAAGAGGAAAGAGTGTTGGCTTCCAGATACAAAAAATTAATTAGCTAAAATTATTGAATATAAAGGTATATCATGTAATAGTTTATTTTACATAAACAATTGATGATAGGAATTGTGATTCGTAAATAATTGATTGTATGAAAAAAAAAATTATTGGCTTTTATACAGTAGAAAATTCATTAATTGTATAAGAGTATTAATTTTATTAATTAATGTTGTATATTTAGTGTCATTAAATATCAATTAACATGCAAACAACCAAATCAAACCAGAAAATCGAATCTAATATGCATAAACCCTAGAAACCTTAAAACTTGAAAATCAGGAAAACCTTATGAATCCAAGTCGAGATAATCCTCTGTCCTTAAGAACTTATTGGCCCCGTCACAGGTGCTTTACGGATTCGCAATTGGCCAATGTTCTCCCAGGATAACTTGGTTCCTTCTTGTCCAAGGAGCACTCCTTGACAAATATACAAACTAGGAAATGGTTGAACTCTCTCTCAAAACCAAAAACAAAAACAAATGTCTCTTTTCAATTCGGATCTATTTCTCTGTTTGATGTATTGGATATATTGCCTCTTTTATAAGGCATGGAAGGGTGCCAATAGGGCACCCTTTGGGGTGGGGTGCAACCCTCCAAAGGGTTGTACCCATCACAAGCACCCAAAGCATCCAAATGACAAATATATCATTAATGAATATTTAGAAGAATTTCCAACAATCCCCCACAATTCTTCAAATATTCATGGAGACACTTTAGAGAGTTATCATGAACTAAAGCTGCATCGAAATAGGTAGCTTTCGCCTTGAACCTTTCCTAGTGAGTGACAATCGGATTTACTTGGCAAACCAGTGACCCATAGTCTTGAATTGTTCTGACGTTGGTGTAAACCAAGACAATTGCCAACACACAGCTTTAATTCGACCATTTCTCATTCTACGGTTGTGTTCATTTCGGCCCTGAACAACGATCCCGGATTCATCAAGCACTTTAGGGTGACCCGCCTTTAAAGGTTCACATGGAAGCGGCCTCACTTCTTACTTGAAATAGGTGATTTACTATGAAGTGGTAATTTGTCTTTACCCCTATTAGGACTCATCTCCTAATATAGTGATCATTAAAAGCCTTAGCTTATCCTAACCAATGACAGACAGCACTCAGCGTCATTATCGGAATGGGAAAGAGTACAAAACTCTTCAGTGCTTGTTTTGAATTGCACAAAGTTTATGTTGTCCCTTTTGAACCTAGATCTTGGGATCTCCAGTCAGCTAGGTTGGGTTTCCACATTGACAATTCTTAGATTATAGGCTTCAAGCCCATTCCCCTCGATGACTTCTCAACTTGCTCTTGAGGTAAACCTTTAGTTAGTGGATCCGCTAGGTTTCCTTTGACTCAACATAAGCGATCGATATTATGCCACTTGAGAGCAGTTGACCTATGGTATTATACCTCCGACGTATGTGTCGAGACTTACCATTATACATTGTATTTTGGGTTCTCCCAATAGCCGATTGGCTTTCACAATGTATGCTAATCGTTGGCACCGGTTTGGCCCAACTAGGAATATCCTCCAGGAAGTTTCTAAGTCATTCTGCTTCTTCCGCTGTTTTGTCTAATGCTATGAACTCTGATTCCATAGTAGACTGGGCAACACATGTTTGCCTCGAGGATTTCTATGACACGGCTGCATTACCAAGTGTGAAAAAAAATCCAACCGTAGATTTGGAATCCACTGTATCAGATATCCAGTCAGCATCGATGTATCCCTCTAGAACAGCAGGATATCTCTCGTAATGTAGCCCATATTTTGAAGTTTCTCATACCTCAAAACACTTACTATGGCTTTCCAGTGGTTATGTCCTGGATTGCTAGTATATCTGCTAAGCCTATTCACAGCTTGAGCGATATCAGTTCATGTGCAATTCGTGAGATACATCAGACTTCCGATAATCCTTGAATACTCTAATTGCGATATGCTTAAGCCAGTATTCTTTGATAGAGGAAGAGTTTGGTTAGCTACTCCCAAATCTTTCATATCAAATTTGATGGATAACACTTTCTTGGTAGACTGAATCAACTCATGATTATTACCAATTATCAGCATATCGTCTACATAGAGACATACAATGACATATCATTCTTGAGTTGATTTGGTGTATATACACTTATCACAATCATCGGTTTTAAACCCACTTGACAACATCTCTTTGTCAATCTTTTCATGTCATTGTCTATGTGCTCGTTTTAATCCGTACAAGGATTTTACAAGTTTGCACACTTCTGTTCTTATCCATGAACATTAAACCCTTCTGGTTGTTCCATGTAAGTCTTTTCATCCAATTCACCATTCAAGAATGACGTCTTTACATCATTCTGATGTATTTCAAGACAAAATATAGCTTTATGGCTATGAGCATTCTTACCGATGTGATACGAATCACTGGTAAATAGGTGTCAAAGTAAACAATGCCTTCTTTCTGTCTATAATCTTTTATGACAAACCTCATCTTGTACTTATCTATTGATCCATCCATTTTCATCTTTCCATTTGTAGCCTAGTGGCTTACAACCTGGAGGAAAATCAACCAACTCCCAAGTATGGTTCTGTAGGATTGAATCAATCTCACTGTTAATCGCCTCTTTCCACAGAGGTGCCTCCAGAGAAGACATTGTATCTTTATAGCTTTGAGGCTCATTTTCTAACAAATATGTCAGAAAATCGGATCTGACTTTTGGTCAACCTGATCATTGTCTGTGACAGTATCAACAGATCTTTTGAGAGACTCTCTTCTTTGTCTTTCCTTACAAGGAAATGTCTCTTCAAAAAATATTGCATTCCTTGACTCAATCATCACATTTAGATTGATGTCAGGAATCTCATACTTGTGTACCAAGAATCGATACGCACTACTGTTGCAAGCATATCCGATGAATATAAAATGAACAGTTTTGGGTCATATTCCACCTTCTTAGGTTTATGAACCATCACCTTGACAATTGGTAAGACATCCCCACATTTTTAGATATTTGTAGGAAGGTACATAACCTTTCCACAACTCATATGGTGTCTTGTCCAATCTCTTGTGAGGAAGCTTGTTCAGAACGTAGTTCGCGGAAAGCAGGGTTTTCCCCCCCCACAAGTTCTGAAGTAAACCAGAACTAGTCAACATGGCATTAATCATTTCCTTCAATGTTCGGTCTTTGCACTCAGCAATCCCATTTTTTTGAGGAGAATAAGGAGCAGTGGTTTCGTGAATAATTTCGTGCACAGAACAATATTTACCGAATGATGAAACATATTCACCACCTCTATCACTCCTGATTCTTTTGATTTCCTTGCCAAGTTGATTTGCAACTTCGTTCTCAGTGTATAAAGCTCTCAATAGCTTCAGCTATGCTCCTCAGCAAATACACTTAACTGAATCTTGTGCTTTCATCGATAAAAGTGACAAAGTACTTTTTACTGCCTCTTGTTTGCACAATATTCATGTCAATGTGTACAAGTTCCAAGAGTTCAGAACTTTGTTCTATGATGTTCTATGTATTTTTGCTTCAACACATGCCTCACACTTATGTTGGCTATCAATACAAATTTAGGTATAAGGTCCATGTTAATTAATGTACGCATTGTATCATAATTAACATGTCCTAACCTCTCATGCCATACATTTTGTGACTCAATAATATAAGCAGAAGTTTCAACTTTATTAATAGCACAATTGACAGTCATTGAAAAAACCCTCAGCGAGGTATCATTTTCCTACATAGACATCATTTTTGGTCAATACAATCTTGTCAGAAACAAATACAAACCTGAGACCGAGTTCTTCCGAATATCTGGAACATGAAAACATTCTTATATGTAAGCTCCATTCCGGATATCATTTTCAGAACTACTGTGCCTTGTCCAACCACTCTAGAGGTAGACCAGTTTCCCATTGTAAGATGATCGCCGCCATCGACCTTTCTGATACGAGGAAAACATCTTGCTCTCAGCACAGATATGACTAGTAGCCCCAGTGTCTACCCATCATTCTCTCGGATTCCCAACCAAGTTGGCTTCAGTTACCATTGCTGAGAGATTCATTTCTGAAATCTCATCAGTTAACTGCTCATCTTCAGCGACATAGGCCTCATTTTTCCTGCCCTTGTCCTGAGACTTCTTGTTTCTGCAGTCCTCTGTCATATTACCGCTCTTTTCATAGTTGTAGCACTTCCCTTGAACTTCTTGTTCCCTTGGGAAGAATCAGCTCCATTGTTTCTCTTCTTGCTACCTTTTACACCCTCAATGATGTTGGCCTTAGACTCTACAGTCTTGTAGCTGGCCTTCTAGGACATCCGGTTGTCCTGTTCGATTCTCAATCAAACTCCAAGGTCTTCAAGGCTCATCTGCTTGTGTTTCAGATAGCTCCTGAAGTCCTTCCATGATGGAGGCAACTTTTCAATTATGGTGGCAACTTGAAACGTCTCACAAAGTTTCATACCTTCATCCAGTATTTCATGAATGATCTACTGCAGTTCACCCAATTGAGACATCACCGTCCTTGAAACTACCATATTGTAGTCCAGGAACCTACCCACGACAAATTTCTTTTGTCCGGCATCCTCGGTTTTGTATTTCTTCTCGAGAGATTCCCAGAGACCTTCGCAAAAGTCATACCTTGGTACACATTGTACAGGGTATTGTCAAGACCACCCAAAAGGTAGTTCTTGCACAGGAAGTCGCCAACGACCATGTCTCTTCTCGCAGTTCCTTGGCTGCCTTTGATTCACCCTCCACAGGACCCGGAGGATCTTTGAGGTACTTAGCCAACTGCAGAGTTGGCAGGTAGAACAACATTTTGCTCTGCCACTATTTGAAGTTTGCCCCACCAAACTTCTCCGGTTTTTCCTATGAGAGACTGGTACTGTGATGTTTCCGCTAACCATATGTAACTGGAAACAAACAGGGTTCAATAAGTCTACAAAAGACAAATTGTACAACGACCAACGACTTATCTAGTCTCGAGTGATATACCAAATATCCACTTGTTGTTCTATTAGACAGTAGTACCAATAAACACAAGTCCTTGAATTTCCAACCAATATTTCTTATGAAAAGTAAATACATGAATATTCCCAGAGGACGAGGGGGGTCCGGTGTAACCACTTAAGTCTCTGACCACTTAGGCTCTTATCGCCTTTTTGACAGAATATCCTTTAACTACTTTCTCAATAGAACCTCTTAGCAATTCAAACTCAGTATTTCACTTTTCCAATGTCACAAAACAATATACGATAAGTGTAGATATATGTGTATGTGTCAAACAAGATTGGATGGAATTACTTGTGTAAAATTACACTTTAAATTCTTAACCAATTATGCAACACAGAAATAAGTTTCAACTTTATCATTATGTATGCTTGTGATAATTGAACACCCTAATAATAACTTAAATCTATACTACCAAGATTTAATGTGTTTCAGTATATGATTTACTAAGTTAATATAAATTAATCTAAGTCTTTGCAGTTTATAACAATTTCAGGACAGATTCATTAGTGTCACGTTCGTATCTACGTTCGAACGAGACTGTCCAGTGTGTGCATTCGTGTTGCGTTTGATAACGCGTTCGAACGAAGTGTTCCAGTGAGTTCACGTTCGTGTTGCGTTCGAGAACGCGTTCGAACGGAATAATTCCAAAGAGTTTGCGTTCGAGTTGCGTTTAGGACGCGTTCGAACGTTCTTAGGCAGAAGGCTTGCGTTCGAGTTGTGTTTGAATACGCGTTCGAACGTTCTTACGAAATTCCAGATTTTTGCCTTCGCGTGCGTCGGGCGTTCGAACGCCCTACGGATTTTACATGCATAGTTCGTATTTTTTCCAGAAAACTTCTACCCTAACATGCGAATTTACAGTCTAACAACACTAGAATGCGATAAGTTCTTAAGATTGTTTGTATTTAGTGTCATTAAACATCAATTAACATGCAAACATCCAAATCAAACCAGAAAATCGAATCTAATACATAAACCCTAGAACCTTAAAACTTGAAAATCAAGAAAAACCTTATGAATCCAAGTCGAGATAATCCTCTGTCCTTAAGAACTTATTGGCCCCGTCACAGGTGCTTTACGGATTCGCAATTGGCCAATGTTCTCCCAGGATAACTTGGTTCCTTCTTGTCCAAGTAGCACTCCTTGACAAGTATACAAACTAGGAAATGGTTTAGGAAATGGTTGAACTCTCTCTCAAAACCAAAAACAAAACAAATGTCTCTTCCAAATTTAGATCTATTTCTCTGTTTGATGTATTGGATATATTGCCTCTTTTATAAGACATTGAAGGGTGTCAATAGGACATCATTTGGGGTGGGGTGCAACCCTCCAAAGGGTTGTACCCCCTCACAAGCACCCAAAACATCCAAAGGACAAATATACCCTTAATGAATATTTAGAAGAATTTCCAACAATTAATTAAAATGATTCAAAGAATATTAGGTAAAAATATTTAACTTAATCCCATTAAGTTTTTTTTTTCCGTGAATTTGGCACTTTTTGGTATTGTAATAAAAATAAGTATGGTGAATAAATATGTGATTGATAAATAGTGATTTTTTATTTTCTCATATGTTAATAAATAAATTAATCTTAACGTGTTAATAAAACTTGATTTTTTTTTAAATAATGAAATCATAACAATTTATTATGATTTTTATCATTAATCAAATATTTATAAATTATCGTTGAATACTAAAAACAAACCTACTAAAGTGGAAGCGTTCTTCTAGAATCTCTCTTTTAAGAAAATTAATTTATTAATTAAAGAGGGGAGGTGGAAAGGAGGATGACCAAATAAAATAAATAGAGTTGAAAGTGAAGAAGTGTAGTGAGTTGTGAGTTTGTGATGTGACGCCTGCATCTAGTATTTTGTAAATGAATTTGCTAAACAAGAGCCTTTCATTTTGTCTTGTTTGCATAAATGGCCCCCAAAACCATGCATTGCTATTTTTTGTTTTTGTTTTTGTTTTTGTTTTTTGCTTTTTAGTCCCCAAAATGGCAAAATCATTCAATAATAGTCCAGTTTTTTTTTTTTTTTAAAGTAATACTACTTTTACATAAATATATTGTGATTGTCACAAGTTTGACCGAATTCAAGAAAAGAATAATCGTCCGGTTTGTTTTGCTGTGAAATGATTTCTGTTAATAAAAATTTTTCATAAATTTTTTTTTTTTTTGGAAAGAAAAGTGTTTTCAAGTGTTTAGTTATCGCCTGAAATATTTTCAGGAAAGTGTTTTCATTTATTTGGCACGTCCAATATTTTTTCGATTTTTTTTTTTTTTATAATTAGAAGTAGAGATGGTAAAAAAGTTCAGGTTCAGAAATACATGGATCCATATAGACCCGAATCCTGGGTCTATAAAAATAATTTCAAACATTTATAACGAAATTTTGGACTTGCACAGATCAGATCGAGTTCTGAATCCATGCGGGTCTAGAATTCCGAGACCCAAATCCAAAAATTTTATTAATTTAATTTTTAAAAATAAAAAATAAATGCAAATATAATATAATGGAATTAAAAAAATAAAATTACAAAAAGAATAATATTAAAAATGAGTAAAAAATAGAAATATAAAAATAAATACAAAATAATGTAATTGAAAAAATATATAAATGAAAAAAATAGGTTTACGAACCCACCCATCCGGGTTTACCCGAATTCAGACCAGGTATATTCTGGTCCAGGTCTGGATATTTTTTTTAGATATGAATACGAACTTAGATCCATCAAAACATATTCGGACCGGATCCATTCAAATTTTGTCATCCCTAAATAACTTTAAAGAAGAGAGTAAGATTTTTATTTCGATGAGTCATTTTCTAAAAAAAAAGGCTAAACTTTTCTATAGATCGAAAAACAGTTTAAGTTGACCAAAATTTTCATTCGTACTTCAAATGTCATAAACCGAGGAAAATGTTGCATTTTATTTAGGAAAAATGAATATTATACCCCAACATTTAAAGAAATATTTTCAAAAAACATAAAACTTCCTATTTCACAATAGAATTTATTTATTTTGTTAGTTAAATAGTTAATCTTATAAATTAATATAAGAAAGATATATGATAATGATTAATATATTAAATCACCTATATTTCCATCCAAACTAACAAAATTTATTAACAGATAGGATTCTCTATGTCTTTTTTAAAATATTAGGGTTTTAATATCCATTTCTCTAAATATTTGGGTTCAAGTATCCTTTTTTATTTTATTTTATTTGCAACAAAAATGGATAATAAAGTTATTAATTTTATTTTTCACTTTTTCATACATAATGAAAAACTTGAAAAATCTAAAATGCTCGGAAAATTAATAAATTATGAGCAGTTTTGGAATAAAAATTAAAATATAAGTTACTGAAGAAATAATATCATGTTGTGAGATTATAATTTTATGAGAATATAAACTAACTGATAAGCTAGTGTTAACTATATGTTTGGTGTAGCGTTTCAATACTAACTTATAAGCTAACCAAACTCTACACCAAATGATACTTTAGTGATGCGATACCTAGCTAATTAAGTGATCTAATTATGTTAACAAAATATTATGTTATTAGTCTTACCACTTGGATTGATAATTAAATGGTGTTTAGGAAAAATAATAATTTGTTAATCTTTGAGGTAGAGAATGCAATCGGTTGGAATAGGTTGGGATTTGTTAATCAGGTCTCGTCTCGATTATAAATTTGAGATGAAAAGTTATTTTGAATCTCATACTAATTTTTAAATCGGAAGAAAAAAAATCATCTCAATTTTTGGTCTAATTTTTTATTTAAATTAAAAATTTATCGAAATTTCATACCAAATAATGTATGATTTGAGATTTTCTATCAATCGTGAGGTGGGTTGAATCCAAAATAGAGGGGACAAAAAATAAGAAATTCAAAAAAGAATCAACCGTGAGGTGGTTGAATTAGGAGTGAGCAAAATATGGTACCCTACTATATTTAGGTGGAACCAAAATTACCCTAAAAAAATCGGTTATTAAAATTTTAAAATCATAACATACTCTATTAAACATGGTACCCTATCTATCGGTTTCGATTCAATTCCGATTTGGTTCCAAGATATCCTATTTTAGACCCAATAGATTAATATTGGAAAAAAAAAATTCAATGTTTTATTTGCGCTTTCATTGTTTTGTTATTTTACTATATTTGTATATTGTTAGAAGTGTAAAGTATATATGAATGACATATTTTGATCGCTGGAAACGAGTAATACAATACTTTTGAAGATAATGTATGTGAATTTAAGCTAAGTAATATTATACGAATTTTAATTAACATTTTATATAACGTTTATTTCAAACGGTAAAGTCGATTGATAATATTTGTTGAAAACATATTAAATTCAATATTCATAAAATGTTATAAATGTTTTCAAGATATTTTTGCATTTCAGTTGTGGTATTTGAATTACGAATGTTAGATGTGGAACTTGAAATAATATTCATGAATTTGTGTTTACTCTAATAGGTGTAGGATGTGTAAAAAACTTGCTCCAAAGTATGAGAATCTTGGCACAAACTTTAAGAAAACAAACATGTCTTGATCGGCAAGGAGAATCATTTAAATGAATAATTCGGTTCCAAAATCAGTTCTAATTTTCAGTAAGTTTCGGTTCCTTAAAGTATAAAACCAGAATTGAAACCTATTTTTTTGATTCCATATTTTTGGAATATAAACCTATCCTAAAATAATCGACTATGGTTCCAAAACCTAATTTTTTTAGTTTGATTTGGTTTGGTTCTAAGTAATTTCAGGTCTATTGGGAACAATTGCACACCGTTGAATCATAAATAGAGGGGCAAAAAACAAGAAATACAAAAAAGAATGGGTGAAAAAGCAAATAAGTGCAAAATTGAACTACACGAAAAGTAGAGCTAAGCTACCAACCAAATCCTGCACTCACTTAATTGCAACCACTCGTCTTTCTCACCAACTCGGTCAAAGACCCTTTCAAATATAATAATAACAAAAATAATAATAAAACAAAACCAACTTTAAAAAAAAAAAAACACACACACACACACCAAAGGATACCCGAGTCAATTGCTTTGCCCCTTTTCCCCTTCATTTATATTCTCCACTTTCTTCGTTTCTCACCAAGAAGCAACAACCACAACAAGAAACAATAATTATTAAGTCCTCATATTTTGGTTTTTCTCTATTTTGAGAAATAATCAAAACATGGGCAGATCTCCATGTTGTGAGAAAGAACACACCAACAAAGGTGCTTGGACCAAAGAAGAAGATGATCGTCTTATCAATTACATCAAACTTCGAGGCGAAGGCTGCTGGAGATCTCTCCCTAAAGCTGCTGGTACATATCCTACTTACATATTGTTTTATTTTTTGCGATGTTTTGAATAATTTTCTTTTATTTAATATTAATTATTTCATGATATGTTTTTTAGGTTTGCTGAGGTGTGGTAAGAGTTGTAGACTCAGATGGATAAATTATCTGAGGCCTGATCTCAAGAGAGGAAACTTCACTGAAGATGAAGATGAACTCATCATCAACCTTCATAACTTTCTTGGTAACAAGTATGCATCAAATCTGTTTCTTTTTCATATTATATTATATGGATTTGGATTTGATGGTGAATTCTTTACAAATTATGATTGGTAATTACATATAAATTCAATTTCATATTAACAGTTTAATTACTAGTTATTCGTGCACACGTGACATAAGATTATCGCAAGCTATTCACGAATCTTGAATTAATGTTTAATTTTATTTGATGAAAATGTTTATAGATGGTCTGTAATAGCTGCTCGGTTGCCTGGAAGGACTGATAATGAGATCAAGAACTATTGGAACACACACATCAAAAGAAAGCTTTATAGCCGTGGAATCGATCCTCAAACGCACCGTCCGCTCAATTCTTCCTCCACCGTCCCCGTCCCCGCTCCCTCCGCAGCCGCGGCCTCCGGTGGCAATACCAACGACAAAAGAAATAACAGTTACAGCACCAGTTGCAGCAACAGATTCAGCAGCATCATAAATGATAAAAGTATAATAAGGACTGGAACTGATGATCATCATCATCATCGTGAGTACTATTACTACTCATCATCATCAGCTGAAGATTCAAATAATACTACTACTAGTAGCAGTGGGGTGACAACAGAAGAAGCTTACCAAGAACTCAATCTTGAGCTCTCCATTGGGCTCCCAGCTGTACAGCAGCCAGCTCGGACCATTAATCAGAAACCTGCAGCACACTTCCCGTATCAGTTTTTCGGAGCAAATAATAATAATAATGACACAACAGTGGTTTGCTTGTGTTGCAATCTAGGGTTTCAAAAAAGCCAGGAGGCATGTAGCTGCAGCAATCATAAGTCCATGTCAACGATAATAACAACAGCTGATAATAAACTCTACAGATTCTACAGGAGTTAATATCCAGTGCTAGTTGCCAACGCTGGAAGAATAGTCAGGAGATAAATAAGAGATTTATATTAGATAAATCCTGACGATTGATTCTCTGTTCAGGAACGAACTCAGCTCAATACTAGCATGAGAGCCTTTGGATTCTTGAAAAGTGTAGCTAGCTAATAGCTCTAGTTTTTATTTTCTTAAATTTTTTTATCATGATCACATGAAAATGAAAATCTGCGGTTGATATGAAAAGAAGAAACTAGTATAGTTGTAAGAAATTCCTTTAGTCTTTTAAATAAGTTTCAGAAATTTTTTTTCCTTCTTCTTATTATTAAATATATATAGCAGCTTTATTTACGTGGATGCTAGCTAGCTATCTTTTGGTTTATGCCAGTGACCATGGGAATATGGAAGTAGCTTTGCTTGGATTTTGAAATTCTAAATTTGAACCTTTTTGTGTTGCCTTTAAGAGTCTCCTTGAATGGATGGTGCCCAACAATGGACTTTAGTTACATTCGGAAGAATTTGGAATCATAATTTAGTTAGGTATATTAAATTTTTATAATATTCTATCTGAATAACGATCAATGATTAATAATTGCACAAATAAACCTAATAATCCACCACAAAAGAAAATTTTGTATTAACAATAATTGGTAAGTTTAATATCAAAGAGAACCAAAAATCACCTGAATGAATTAAGAAAAGTGGGTGGCCAGTGGCCACCTATATTTCTGTTGGACAACATGTAACCAAAACTTTAATTGATCTGAACATAAAAAATAAAAAATAATAATGATCATACAAAATTGATAAAATATATATAAAAAAAAAAAAAAAAAAAACAAAAATTGTAAATGTAGACATGAAGATAGATGGTGGGTTTGGGCGGGAAAGAACATGAACATGTATTAAACTGATATTAAAATGAGACAAATTATTGAAGCTAACAATCACTAAAATTAAAAATTAGTTGTAATCGTGTCAGTGACCAATTGAATCTTTTACATCACTGGTTCAATCATCGGTCTGATTCTTAAAATAATATTAATTAGTGGAACCACTTTTTATATAGCTAGCGAACCTAAACTTTAATTCATCTGAGCATAAATAAATAAGTAAATAAAATTGAATATCAATAGAATTATGATACAATGTTAAGCTGAATTTGCTGACTCAACACAAATTCAGTATCGCATTTATGTACCGTTTGATATAAAATTTGATGAACTTATAAAATAATTTATATTTTTACTACAATATTTATAAATTAATTTATAATCTAAATAAACACTCTACCAAACCATATTTTTATTGTATTCCTTCAAGTAGTAATATAATTAAATGTAGACATGAAGGTAGATGGTGGGTTTGGGCTGGAAAGAACGTGAAAATGAGAGAGGTTTTGGTAGGTAAGTTTAAAAATAGGTGATGTCATCCACACAACCAACCATGTCTCTTCTCATAAATTCATGTTCTGTTTACTGTCTTTTAGTAATTATTACACATACTTTTTAGTCGTTTATCATTTAATTTATTATTTAATTCAATCTGTCTCTGTGATTGGCAGACTTTATTGTTTTTTTAAATATTGTCGCATTTATTATCATAATAGTATTTCTGGTAAATAAATTTGAATTGAACTATGCAAACAATTCAGGGGAATTTATAAAAATAACCATTTTCATTTACCAAAATATAAAAACAACCTACATTCCAAAAATATACATTTAACAATCAAATTCAACAGAAATTACTCTTTTTATCTTTATCACACATATCTCATTATTTCTCATATCTATCTTTTTCAACATAAATCATAATCTTCAAAATTCTCAAACATTGATTCCAGCAACAACAAAGTATTTCGGTGACAAAAGAAGACTTCGGCGACGACGGTGGACAACGGTGTTGTGGTGTTTTGTTGTGAGGCGCGCAAATTTGTTGTTTTATTTTTTTAAAAGTTTGAACATTCTACTTGGTGAGTAATCTAATCCATTTCACAAGTTTTAAATTTCAAATGTATTGTAAGTGTGAGTATTTTTACTGGATTTAGCATTGAAATAGAAAGATTTTGAGTTGATATTGTGTTAGTAACATTCGCACACCAAAAATTTGTAAAAATGCCTAGTAAAGGAATTAGGTGTTTTGAGTGCATGTGCAGATACCTATTAACTTCTGTGGGTGCCCGTGCGCGTGAGTCCTCGCAATGCGCTGGGCGCTTGCACAGACACCCTCGCACTAGTTGGGCATCCGCGCGGACGCCAACACGACAAGATGGGCATCCACGCGGGCTCTCTTGCAACAGCAGATAAACACTCATTTAATTGAATTAGTCACAACCCCAGGGACTTCAGAATTCCAAAATCTGATCGACTTCGAAGGCGTGAGTCTAATATTACTCGTATAAAAAGGATTGTGGAAGCAACAAGGACAAAATTGACTTCTCCACAATTACAAGAGTTTAAGAAATCAATTTTCAGACATTTCTTGGAGATTGATATAGATTTCAAGGGAATGATAATGTACAACATTTTTCTTAAACTTTTGTGTTAACGGAAAGCGTCATAGGGTATCAATTATGATTTCGCATCGATGGTAAGTTAATAAGGCTATCCATTCAGGAATGGTGCCTAGTAACAGGACTTCAAGGTGTTTCTTCCATTGATATGTATTGTGATACGTTCGACATATGAGACAACTACTTTACCGATGTGATGTATGGAAGACTAAGGATCTAGACACAAAGTTTCTTCGATTTGATACTGTTGGGGTTGGTGCTCAGAGCGCCAATTCCCGGTTGTATTTCCTTGTAAATACTATTGTAAAATATTTTATTATGAATAAAATAAGCAGTTTCTGTAATATAATATATCTTCTTATATGGTAAAGACGTAATTGACCTTAGAATGATTAGTCATGATGTAGTTACAAAAGCGCCGCAACTGACATTGAGTTGTATCATGACGTTGTCATTCTCAGACTGTTCATGGTCAAGGTTTACACTATTTGGTCAGTAAAGTAAATCCGTTGAGACCGGTACATGTCGTATACTGGAATATATGATTCCAATGGTTTCTCAATGAACCATGAGTCTTGGAGATTCGTATAGACGTGTAGGTATTTATAGCAGATAAATAGTGAACGACTCACCAAAGATTGTTAATGGATGGTACACTAACGTCAATAAAAATCTTCTCGAGTTGAGTAACATTTGTGATTCTTCGACTTGAGATACCACTGTGGGCACATGAGACATCTTCCACACTTAGATGGCAGTCACGTCACCGATATATTTAGATCAGACCTCCGCCTGTTCGTTGGGTGTGGATAGATCCTCAGGGTGTCATGTGTGTGTCGAGATAGGATCCATCAATTCAGTGTACAAAGCATAGGTAGTCCATATATGATTAGCAATCAGATAAAAATCATGGGGCCCGTGGTACACTTTAGAAGTTAGTTCTAAGTGTTCTTTTAGAGATTGCTAATAGAGACGTCGACGAGATTGTCCCTATAGAGATTTGAAGCTTACATCTATATCTCTGGGATATATCTGGATACCTGTGACGGAGGAATTAAACATATGTCATGACCTCGACCTGTATGATTCAACGAGTTTATCTGTGGTCGTCATAATTTATGGGTGAGTAAATTATGGACACGAAATTAGATTTCTGTGCCAGAATCTAGAGAGTCTCACTAGTGAAATATACTCGTAGAGCACTAGGGCAACTTTTATGAATAATGCTGATTATTTATAAGTCGTTTAAATGTTAAACGAAAAATACATGCGAATGGACCTAATAGTTATTTCCTAATTACTGTGTATTTGTATTTAATGATAGATTTTATTAAATACACATTAATTAAATGTCAAATTGTGATATTTGACATATATCATAAATATATATGTATTTGGATATTTAATGTAAATATAATACATATATTTAAAATATATATTTTAAATAATTATTTAATTATTTAATTGTTAAATAATTAAATTAATTAAAAATATAAATATCCTAAGTTTTGATGTTTTAAGAGATGCATTGAGTTGCTTTTGTTGACTTGTTGAATTTCATTAAAGGTGTAATGATAAAAATACAAGTTGATTAAGTAAACTTTAATGAAATAAAAATTAAATATGTAGATATTTTATGCTTACCAATTCAGCCAAAGGCTTTATTGGGTGAGTATATATTGTTTTGTTTCATTTTAATTAGATTAAGGGTTCATAAGTTACCAAAACAAACACAAAAGAGTTGAGAGAAAAGTTTGAAGAACAAAGAGAAAAGCTTGGAAATTTCTTGACTTTGTAAGTTTTTCTTTAAATCTTCCAAATAAAAAAAAAAAATTCTAACATGCTTAGTTTCAACATGTGTTGCTAGGATGTTGTCTCTACACTTATAGTTTGTGTGTTTAATTGGTTGTGAACTTGTTTGAAAGATGTATGCATGTATGGTAATAAAGTAAGCTTGAAATGGTTTCAATGGCTTACTTCTGATTATTTGATAATCATGTTGTCATTCTAGAGTTGCTAAGGCACTCATTGATGACCTAGAATTGTTCTTGAGTTGTTTCATGATGGTGAGGCTTGTTTGGTGTGGTAAAGTTTGAATTAAAGTGTTGGATTTAATTGATTTGGTAATATTTGTCAATTTGAAGAAATTATAAAATTAGGGTTCTTAACCCTTTCCAAATTTGGGGCTTTTCATATATGTGATGCATTATGGTTTTCATATGATGCATATTAATTTTTTAGTTGATTGGATTTGATCTTGGCATGTTTTGAACATAAAAGGACCAAATTGCAAAAATTGAAAAATCTGGGGCTGTTTCGACAATTAGCTAAAAATTGGGGATTTTGTTGCAATCTGATTTTGATGTGTTGGACATGTTGGAAATCATTTTAGAAATGATTTAGAATGATCCAAAATTATATTTGACAATTTTAGGACTAAAATGATCAATTTATAAAGTTGTAGGGCAATTCGATAATTACCAAGAAATTTGATTTCTTGTGTAATTTTTCAGAATTTAATAATTGGGTAATTAAATAAATGATCCAAGAAAAATTTTGAAATCGGAAAATTTTGATTTTCCGCGATTCCGCTGCGTTACCAGATTTTCGCCATAAAACCCATACAGATACACTAATACATTGAAGATAACTTTGTATTATTTTACTCATTGAGTTTTGTTTGCATGTCCTGATGAGAGACGGGTACAAATAGAACTTATGAATATAGTGGAAGATCTAGATTTCTTCAATAACATTCCATAGGGTACCTTTACATGAGATATTGTTTGTGACCAAGCAAACAATGTTTTATTAGGTAAAGCTGATAAATTCAAAACGGGGCATATGAAGGATAAGAGACATGTGGAGGAAAAAAATAACTTTTATGGCTCTTGTATTGGCTTTCAGATAAATTAACTATGAATTATATTTTGTATTAAGACAAATTATGTTTGAGTTTTCTAATGAAATTGTATATATATAGGCTTGAATATTTGAAATTATTGGAATTGTGGTTTCAGAATATACCATCAAAGGCAATCGTGTTTATCCTCGCATTAGAAGGTGGACAGTGTGTAGAGCTCCGATAGACGTGGCTCTAATAGATTTACTTAATAGACCCGATGATGAGGTAATAATTTGCATACGATTAGTTAGTGTGAAATAATTTTAATTTCTAATAAATTCTCTTCATTTATCAGTTACATATGAAACAAGTTTTGAGACCCGTAAAATATGAGAAAACTTCTTTGTATTGGACATCAGTCCCTCAATAGGTGGAACATGTCTGTACACTTATTTCTTTCTATATCATGGGCAAGCATATAGAAAACAAAGAGATGTTAATTATTGATTTTGTTCGGTTTGAGCGACTTACTGGGAATCCTATAAGAGAAGATGAACATAGTGCCGATCATGTTATGCATGAAGAATATGCTCGGGTGCCCGCGCGAACGCCCACATGTATCCCGCCAAACTTCTGGGTGCCCACACTAGGTACCCGCGCAATAATATGGGTGCCTGCACTGGCGTCCGCATATGCCTACACATGCACCAGTGCGGGCACCCACGTAAGAATATGGGCGATGCAGGCACTGCATTTTTGCATATAAGTCCCTATGATGAGTCTCATAAGGAGACACTCCTCTTTAAGTTTTGGAAGTCGCGGGAAACGGATGTCGGAAGGGAAAAGTCAGAAATCCATGTCCTGTTGGACTAAATTCGTTTGCTTAGCTTCGGGTTTGGTTGTTGGACCTCTATTTTAAAACACATCATTAGCCCAAAACCCCCGCAAGTCACACACCAAGCCCATACATCACCAAACCACACACCAAGCCCACCAAACCAAACCAAACCCAAATCACCTAAATCACGCCCAAACATGTCCAAAATAACAAAATCACACATAAAACACATGTTAAAAATAAATCAAATCACCTTCCCTAATTAAATAAAATCAAATCAAATCTCATCAAATACCTTCCTAATTCAATTAAATCATATCTCTAATCAAAAGAGAAGAAATCAAATCAAATCAAATCACATCCCTAATTAAATAGATTTTTCCTTATCACATACTAATTAAGAAGATACCCCCATAATTACAAAATCATTTCCCTATTCATACAAGGTAAACCCTAACCTTTGCTTATAAAAAGAAGCCTTAACCCAACCTTTTCAACCCTAGCTCATTCACGCAAGTCATCCCATAATAGCAGCAAGACATTGACGCCCAAGCTCTTAAAAATCCCTAGTCTATTCACGCCAAAAGCCTCCAACAAATTGCCTTGCATTCACGCACCAAAACCCTCCACAAACTGCCTGACATTCACGCATATCACCTATAAAACTGCCCGCTTTTGCCCGTCAAAGAAGCCCTTCACACAGCCCCTGACCTGCAGCCTTCACGTAGCCCCTGACCAGCAGCCCTTCACGCAGCCCCTGATCAGCAGCCCTTCACGCAATAGCCATTGACCAGCAAACACCCTTCAAACATCCCCTCAACCTCACGCATTCACCCCTCAATCAACCCCTGAAGACCAGCCCCTGAACACGCCCAAATACCCCTGAAGACTAGCCCCTGAACATGCCCAAATACCCATGAAGACCAGCCCCTGAACACGCCCAAATACCCATGAAGGCCAGCCCTTGAACACGCCCAAATAACCTTGAAATCTACCCCTGAAACCGCACTATCAGCCCCTGAAATCTACCCCTGAAAACGCACCATCAGCCCCTGAAATCTCCCCCTAAAACCACCAAAATATGTCCAGAAAACTACACTTAATTACCGCAAAAAACAGTGAAAACAGCAGCCCAAAACAGCAAGGCAGCGAATGAAAAGAACGAACCAGTGAATCAGAGGAGTTGCGGAGTATTAACCCTTCCGACGGCCGTGAAACCACTTCCAAAAGAGACTTGAGAGGTTAGATCGGAGGGCACCCTTTTTATTATTCTCTTTTTATTTTTATTTATTATCTTATTTTACTTCGCATGAGTATTGTTGGTTGGTGTATGATGTTGGGTTTTCTAGGTCAAACCAAGATCAATTTAAGCATTTAAACGTGTGAATACATCAAAGTAAAGTAGCGGAATACTCACTTTGATCGGCTTTTGTGATGCGAGGAACAACAAAAAATTTCTTTAAGCTTTGAAGCTCTCGGCAATCCTTCATTTTGTGCTCCTTTGATTTTCGGTCAAGCCTTCCATGAATGATCTACAAGCTCCAAGCTTTTTGAGTGGATTCCATGCTCAAGGGTTTGTTTCCCTATCACCTTTGGATGACTCTTTATGTGCTAGCATTGGAAAAATTTACCACAAATCTTCCTTATTTCTTCTTCTTGCTCTCGGTTTTGAGAGAGATAAAAGAGAGAAAATGGCCCTTGGCCGTGAGGTAAGGAGGAGGGAGAGAGAGAGGATGAGTTGGTTGTTTTGTGAATTTAGATTTC